>PVKN010006006.1:0-29464 GCA_004027915.1 Capromys pilorides
AAGAAAATAGATTAAATTCAAACAATATTCAAAAGTTCTTTTTAAAAGCAGAAGTGAAATAATTTTAAAATAATTATTTTGTTCTCAGTAAAGCAAAAATATCAAGTAACTTCCTTGTTCTCTTTAAGTAGATGCTTCGGGGGGATTTCTAGAGTAGGGAAGACAAGGTTAAATCAATTTCGGGTAATACCTGCTGTGACAGAGTCAGGTGCAGGTGAGCATGGCTTTGTTGATGCTATGTAGAACCCATGTCACAATGAGCCTGCTTCCCGAAGGCTTAGGCTATAATCTTAATGTTTCAGAACAAAGTGAGGGAGAGAGGCACAAGACACCAGTTCACCTCTTACTAGAAATGCACAAGGGCCCAAAAGGGACAAAGTAACAAGCCACAAGGCATAGGAGCGCTAGTATAAGATTCAGAGAAACACTCCAGACCCTGAGCATTTGTGCTCTCTGACAAAGTCTACAGCCACTTCCAAACTTAGATCTTTCATCAAGGACTAGAATTTTAGAGAATGCACAACTTGCACTTTGCTGGGTGGGTGAGCTGAGGAGGAGAGGCTTGACTTCAGCAACATCTTTCTCCTTTTCCTCTGTTAGACTGGTAGAAAGTACTTTGGTGTGCCAGTTGCAAGATGCCATAGGGACAATACTCATTCATTCATTCATTCATTCAGTGATAATAAAATTCTAAGAATCTGTTCTTAGAATTCCATTTGCATAAAAAGGAAACTGTCTAGTAATTTCTTTTTTCACTATTGCCAGTAATTTATACATTCCCATAGAGATATTTACCTACTACTTTCAAAGTTGTTGTGACATTTGCTGATCCAAAAGTATTATTGGCGTAACACATGAACACTCCAGAGTCATTAACTCTTGTTGAGCTGATTGTCAACGTTTCCTGGCGTTCATAATTGAAGTCACCCCGATGCCAGCTATTACGTTTTACCTGTGCTTTAGTTAGCTGGTTTCAGAAGGGAGGGAAAAAAGTCAAAGATTACCATATAATTTATATTCAAGATCTTTACTAAATTAAAAATAGCAGCAATTAACTTCTTATTAGCATTCATTATACATGACTTGAGTAGGAATAATAAAACATCATGACAAGTCTGTCACTGGAACCCTTCATATTACAGAATCATATTGAAAGACAGCCATTATTAATGATTGCAAAAAAAAACAAGGACACTAATTTCAGAGTCTCTATAGTACTAAATTTTAGAAGTTACAATATTAAAAAATTACACAATACTGACATTTTCTGAGTCAGCATACGCATACGCATATTATTTCCTGTTATTTATTTCGCTCTATTATATAACGAAGTGATGAGAACACACTGCTAATAACAATAATGGGTTATTTTATTAACATTTCTTATTCAGAGAAATTAAAACAGAATCAAACTGTACTCAACTAATTGGTATATTCATCCTACAGTCCTTGGTATAATTTTGATGATTCCAGAAGAGAATGCCAAGGCATATGTAACATAAGATTGAGGTGCAAAGTATCTGAGCAGTGACTGAAGAGAAAGGACTGTGACTTTACCTTTGCGTTCTCCTCCCACTTCTTATTTGCCTGCCCACAAGACACTGGAAAGACTGCTTGCATTGTGTGTGTGTGTGTGTGTGTGTGTGTGTTTGGGATTACATGTGTACAATACCACACCCAGTCTCAACTGCTGTCTCAGTGTGCCCTGGGGAAGGGACTGGCACAGCAGATGGATCAAACCCTGGTCCTTGTCAAAGTTTCTATACAGCACACATTTCTAATGGGAAAAACAACACAATTAAAAACTTGAAGTGCACAGGAGCTGCTATAGACATGGAATGAAATCAAACGAAACTTCTCAGCAGGCTATGGTGGCCCTGACATGGTTGGACAAGAGGCCAGTATGGCAAGTCAGAACTATCTCTCTCTGTAGTAGCTTGGCAGTATGGTCACACCCTGACAGTCTCAGCAAGTGTATTTCAAGAAAATTAGTTTAAAAAAGTCAAAACCTCCAAGATGCTAACCTGATGTTGACCTAAGTGTCTATCTGGTAGAGACAACAACAAAAATTATGACTATTGACAAATAAGTGCAACTTGTGACCACTAAGCACTTAGCATTTGACAGCCCAAATCAAGTTATGTTGTAAATTTGCTTAAAATATTCCAGATTTGGATGATTTGGCATAGAAAACTAATGTAAAATATCTTATTCATAGCTTTTATATTAATTATAGGATGAAATAACATTTTATACACTGGGCCAACCAAGATACATTAGTAAAATCAATTTTACCTTGTTTTTGCTTTTTTCAACGTACACACGAATTGAAAATTACATGTAAGGTTCATTCGCATTCTATTTTTGTTACAAATCATCATTTTCTACAAAGGTGGGATCATGCCTATTTCTATTTTTTTTACTAATAATATTTGTGGGAATTTTTTTGGTGGGGTGAGGGCTAGAGATTCAATCCAGGGCTTTGTACTTGCTCAGTGTGTACTCTATGGCTGAGCTACACCCCCAATCCAATTTTTGCAAAAAGTTTTACATCAAAATAGGCATGCATAAAAGATGACTGCTGGTGAACAAAAAGTAGAGAAGCTGTGCCCTTCTGGGCAAGTCAGATCCTGCCAGTCTTAGCTTTAGTTCTAGGAAGGTTAAGAAGAAACACATGTGTCTTCCAAGGGTCAGAAGCCACACCTTCTGAGTTTCCTGTATAATTGGCAGAAATCTGTCATTTTTCTGCATAAGATAGCTAAAAAGAGATAGCAGCAAAGCCAAGTGACCTGTTCCTACTGGCCCTTCTGAGGCCAGTGCTTTTGAGATTTCTCTCCAAAGGCAGCCAACAGTGATTGGACAACATTCTAAACTGAACATATCTTCTGTCACCCTCTTCCACGAGGCCAAGAGTCCTCAACAGGGAGGGAAGCAGGAATATGGGACTGGTCAATATCAGACCAAATGGCTTGGTCCGAAGCCGAGCAATATCCACGCACAAGCCAAAAGATCATAATGTGGGATACCATCAGACTCAGAATTAAAAGCAAGTACAACACTAGACTTCAGAATCACTAGGAAAGCTAACCCAGGCGAACATGTGTTAAATAAACGTCAAGATTCTTCTTATGCTTACATAAATTACTCAAGCAACCCCAAAACTTATTTTACCCTCTATTTTGTGATGAATTAAACTTATTCTAAGTGATCAGAGTCAAATATTATGATTTCTAAGATACTTTAATGGTGCTAACAGTATTCCATATTAAGCCAAAAATATCAATAAAAAAATCATGGGTGAATGCTGGCAGCAAGCCAGGAGCCCCATCTGCAGTCACACATCACATATTGTTCACACAGAATTTGGTTTTCTTTAACCCTTGGCAGTGCACACTGGGATTTCCCCAAAGAGCTCCCAACACTAAAGGTTTATCTACCAGCGCCAGTGGATTAATTGGGAATGGCACGCTGGGCTTGTGGGAAAAGTGGTACAGAACCAAACCGCCTGGGGCAATTTAATTTCTCATCTCAAAAAGGCTAATTTTCAAGTTAGAAAGAGGCTCAAATGTACACACACAGTCTAAATTGTTCTCTCATCTGAAATCAAAGATTATAGAAAGCCAATTAATATGGTATTACGTCCGGTAAAGTTAGCCAAAAATCCATACGGAAGCCATTATTTTTATTACATTATATGATATGAAAACTAAAACTTATTTCCCTGGGCCATTGGTTTGAAAGAACAAGGCTCTAATATAAACTGTCCTCCAGACCTAGGCAGGCTTGACGTAGCCAGATATAATCTTTCACGTCTATGTGACCTCGACCCCAGTGTTCCGCATAGGCTCATCACCACCACAGCTGGTTGTTTAGTGAAGAGCCTTTCAAGAGGCATGAAATTGCCAATGTCAAATATAGGGAATCAGGAAGAGGACAAATTAAATAGAATATGCTTTTGTAATTTATATATACATTTATAATGAAGAGAAACCAGTGACAGCCAGTTAACTATTTCAAAAATATTATTAAAATCTTGCTCAATCGGAATCTCAAGGCAAAAATATTACAGAAATTAAGACAATTTAAAATTTTTGCTATATTTGATATGCGTATCGAGAGAGAGGGGAAAAATCTTCCAAATACAACTAAGGCAGGTGCACACCTGTAATCCCAGCACTTGGGAGGCTGAGTCAAGAGGACTGTCATGAGTTTGAGGGCAGTCTGGACTACACAGAGATCAGGTGAGCCTGAAGTACAAGCAAGACTCTCTCAAAACAAAATAAAACAAAACAAAGCCCACCTAATTAAAATTGGCCTGGGATGTGTCCCAGTTGCAGAGTGCTTGCCTGGCATGTTCGAGGCCTTGGGTTTGATTCCCAGCACTGGGTGCAAACATACACAACAAAAATGTGGCTACCACGGTAACAACATACAGCAGCCACTGAATATGTATTTGATAAATTAATGAGAACACGAATGTGTCCAAATGTTGCAACTTAAAGATAACCATTTTATTCATGGTAACTGAAACAAACAGAAAACCATTAGCAACTTCATCTCAGGTAACCAGCCTCTAAGGAGGTAATCAGATCCCTACTTATGCCAAAAAACTCTCAAGTGATTTGGCCATTTTGGAAGGGAGAAAAGACCTCTCTTGTTCACATCTGAGGCTGTTTCTGTTTTGTAAATACGGAGTTGAGAAAAAGTAACTTTTTCTATTACCTAAGTCATCTGACTTGAACAGCACAATAGCTTTAAACCAAGCTATTTATTCATGCAGTTAACCATTTTTTTCTTTAAATCATTCAAAGAGGCAGTATTAAATAGTAACATGAGGCTGCCGTTCTCTACAATTTTCTCAGAGTTTACAACATGACAGCTATTTGTCACTAATGTGGAAGTACATAATGGGCAAGCGTGCATCTGAACACACCCAGACAACTTCAGCTAGACAGACACACCAAGGGACCCGAGCCTGGCACATGCTTTCAGAGAAGACCCCTAAAATCTCCCACGCAGACAGAACAACACATTAAGACAAATGAAAGAAGTCACCCACTCACCTGACTGTTTTCCTTTATCCACATCGCTCCCACGGAGCTAGACACATCTTTTATCGTGCACGTCACCGTAAATTCTTCCCCTTCCCTCAGAAGATAGCTGGGTTCAGACACAGACACAACTGGGATAGCTTTGATGGCTGGAATGAAAAGAAATATGGCCCTCTAATAATTGGCTCTATTGTAGCATGAAATTTTAACTTGCCTTTTCCCCCTACGATGTACACAGTTTCCTCTGTCATCTTTTAAATAAAATACAAAATGTGGTACTGACCTACCTGTGTTGCTTGTGTATCTGAAGATGTCCACAATTAAGTCACGCATCCTTTAGGTAAATCCCTTACTACTGAATGACAAGGTAGGCATGTCTACATGAGATCATACTGCTTCTGGAAAATGCTTTTATAAAACAGGAAGCCCTGGCATAATGAAGCAGCTTTATGATTTCATGGGATCTGACTTATACGTAATTGTATTCATTTAACCAAACAGGCATCATCTTTCTCACTTGTTATACAAATAAAGATCTTACTTTCTGTTGAAAATCCCAACATGTTTTTTTGTTTTGGTTTTGGTTTTTTGTTGTTTGTCTGTTTGTTTTGAGACAGAATTTCACTATGTTGTCCAGACTAGCCTAGAGCTTACTTTGTAGCCCAAGCTAATCTCAAACTTGCAGCAATCCTCCTACCTGAGCCCCCTGAGTGCTGGGACCATCTACGTGCACCACTATGCTCAGCTAAAATCTCAAATTTAAAATAATCGTGTTTTCCTTAATTTGAAGAAGTGTCTTTTTTCAAAAGGCTTAATAAATTCTCTAAAGCTGAATACCAACTGGTACCAGATTATATAATTTCAAAATCTAGATCATGTTCCAGTACTGAAACATTATTTATAATGTCACAATAATAACCAGACTCATTGTCACTTGTTACTTTCCTTTTCAATTCTCAAGTAGCTTGAAAAAGCATCAAAATTAATTGGCTATAGAGAAAAGCCAATTCACATGTCAATAGTACATTAAAGAATGAAACAGTAACCCCAGAGACTCAGGAGGCTAAGGCATGAGGATCACAAATTTCAAACCCTGGACAATTCAGAAGCCGTCTTGAAGTCAGGGGTTGGAAGCACAGCTTGGCAGCACAGCATTTGCCTAGCCATGTGTGAGGCTCTGGGTTCCACCCCCAATACTGTCCGGGAGGGGACAACTCACTGGTATGTTCTTTCAAACAGTGTGATTAAGGCTTCCTTCCCATTGGGTTACTTACTGTGCAAATGCATGATGCAATCACCCAAGTGTGAGATGACCCAAGCTAGCAGATTTATGCCCATCCCAAGATGGTCTAAATGCCAAGCTTTAGTGGGCACACCCAGCCCAGCTAGTGAAAGTCACGGACCCCACTTGGGCTTAGAACTGTGAAGTGACAAGCAGGCATCTCGATCTGGAAGCTGGGGGAGCTCCTGAAGAGCCTGGGTGGTCCTGCTTACCCACACTAAGGCTGACCAACAAGGAAGGGAGCAAACAGCTTGATGAACAGAGTCTCTGACGCCTAGAAGGAGCGGGCCCTACCTGCCCTCACTTTCAGGACAAATCTGTCCGACTGCACCAACTTGCCCTCCCGGACAGCAGTGCAACGGAGACAGAGGCGATGGTAGGCACGCTGCACATTTCTGATGGTGATGCCGGCCTTAGGGTCAGGCACAAACGTTAGGTCCTTGGGGAGAGGCTTCCCCTCGCACTCCTTGAGGGAATAATTGGTCATCTCTGGATCTGTCAGAGGACAGCGGACCAGCGTATCATTATCTTCTTTCCCATACAAGGGAAGGCCAATAAGGAAAGGCCTGGCAGGATCTAGAAACACAGCAAAAATCAGTAGTTTAAAATGGCTGGTCACAAGCATTTTTAACAGATCTAAAATGTTGGCTTTCGATCTCTGTGCAAAGAAAAAGCAAAATTTATCAAATCTCTGTGCAAACAAAAAGCAAAAATTTATCCAGATAGAACAAGTAAGAGTTAACATTTATTAAACACTTGCCATGTGTCTGCAGTAAGGTTGGACCACTACATACTGACCTTTAATTTACACAATATCTCTATGTACTATAGATTGAGTAGGTCTTTTCCAAAATGTTTGAGATAATAAGTATTTCCGATTTTGAAATATTTGCAAAGACTTTACCAAGTGAGTATCCCTAATCTGAAATCTACAGATTGATGTGTCATGCTGTAGTTGAAAAAATTCACATTTCAGGTTTCTAGATTTGGGATAATTCAACTTATGTCATCACCACTTCACAGGTGAAGCAACAAGTCTCAAAACAGTGACACTCCACAGGTGACACACTGGAAAGTGCTGTATAGTCCTCAAATCCAAACCTGAATGTTTCCAAAACCTGAACTCTTACGAATCTGAGAATATTTTATTGCAATTGTTTGCCCCGCAACAAGACCAGCAGCCAAGTAAGCCAGTCTGATGATCCCAACTGCTTCTACCATCTCTGCATGGGCAGCACTTTTTTCTAGAGCTGCCAGGCTCCAGAATGGTTCAGCTCCTGGAGAGAACTTAGATAACACTGAGCAGGCTGGGCAGTGCAAAAAAACACATGGACCTCTCTCTATCCACATTTCTAAAGAGAAATATAGAACATCAGGAAGAAAAGTAATCTCAAGTGCACAAAAGAGCTATGAGTCTCTGGGACACCATGGCAGATACTGTAGTCCCCAAGCCAGGACCCCTGTGAGTGGAAGGGGCACTTTGGAGTACACCATGACCCGAGACAGAGGTGGGGAATGGCTCCAGAAAACGGGAATGTCCCACAAGTGATGACAAGCCTCTGTACTGTATAGGCACAGTCTGCTGCCACCCCAGACTGATAACACAGGTGAATGGGTGGACTCACTGATTACATTTAAAAACCTGTTTTCAAATTGTCCTTGCCATCTGGAAATCAAGTGTGCTAACAAAGCCAAATTTGCCATCATTAAGATCTACCTATATTTGATAGACCAATTTTTAAAGCAATGACAAAAATGTACATACCTCTCGGCATTACTAATTTCCCTATGAATAAGTTACAATAGGATGGTCAAATTATGATGTGAGGCTAGAGTTGGTTATTTTCTCATCTACTAATTTTCAGCCACCACAGCCTGTCTCTTATAGCTATGGCCTGCTTTCATTCATGGTTGTAACACAGAGTACTTCAGAATCTGAATGTCTTAAGTTGTAATCATTATGGATGAATCTAAGTTATACAAGTGTGTGCGCTCTGTGAGCCAGTCAGCTAATTCTAAAGTTTTCCTCAAGTATTCTGCTTTCTAACCCATCCTATTAATAAGCAGAATGATATTTCATTACTATCTGGCAATTACAGCATATGGGCTACCTCAACAATGACAGAACTGTAGCTCAAAGTTAAGCTATGGTTATCTGTATTTCTTCTCAGCTACCCACTTAGGAAATGACAACTGATAACTAAGGAGAAGTACAGTCAATTTCACAGCAATCTTCAGGGTCAGCTTTATTACCCCCGACAGACTGTGCTAGAATCTGCTTTACTCTCTCTCTTATAGTTCCCTAAGGCAGAGCACAAGTTTCCTTATCCAAACACTGCAGTGAGGAACTGGATTCTAGCTGTGGAGGAGTCCTCCCAGTACCATGGATAAGGCTGCTTACCTCAGGCCACTCTTTAATGACAACCCCAGGCCTGGTACACCCAGGAAAAGAACCAGGACTTTTATTTCCCCTCCTGTAACTTGGATTTGGCCCCTTAACAGTCAATAGTTCAGTTTTTAGTCAACCAAACGATACAGCCCTGCCCAGCAAGACAGCAAAAGCACAGAGGAGTCACTAAATGTCAAAGGAAATGAGGTATAGAAGCCAATGGCCACATTTCTTTTTCTTTTACTTCTAAGAGAGCACACTTTTTGAAAGAAATCAACTCTACATATAATTTGGGACAGACATGGGGTGCCTACATGGCCTGTGTTTTCTAATTTACTCCCTACAAGTGGGCCAAATCTTTTGAAGAGCAGGTCTACTGAGACTCTACAGGACTTTGACTTCCTAAAGTGTTTTTTTTTTTTTTTTTTTTAACTAAGTGAAAATATCTAGAAACTCAAGGCATACAGATGCTCTGTCCCAAAGGGCATAATTTACCTATAGCACTGGGAAAAATGGGCTAAACATGCTATAGTCTCATTAGGAAGAACATCATAGCCTTGCACACCTCCAACTGTGGTCACACTCAAAACTACCATGCATTGAAAGCCGGTGGAAACAGACAAGTAAGTACTTGGTTTAGGCTTTCCAAACCCAGCCAACAAAATTTTACCTGTGGTTTAGTTATCTACATGTCATCCAAAATTAAGAACCATAGATTAAGATTAAGTCCTCTAAAGTGCAGCATCACAGGAAGCCACGCATTTACCTCTAACAAATACATAAATGGAGCTGCTTAAACCGTCCTTGTTGATGCACGTGTATTTGCCTGTGTGGACAGCCTCGGCTTTTTCTCTGATCCATTCACTGTCCTTATGCTCATTTGTGTGGGGATCCAGGCTCTTGAAAGTCCATCTGACGAAGGCCGGATCAGAGCATATCAGCCTGATCTGGTCACCAGCACTGACAATTAACTCCGACTGTGCAGGAAAGATGGATGGGGGGGATGGCTCCCCTGGACTCACAGATGGTTGAGAACAGCCTGCCAAGAAAAATAAGAACTGCGTTGATTCCTCGGCAAAAAGAAGCATTTCTTCCAGTGCTGAGTTCCATCTTCCATGCATTCTACAATAAAAATAGGATGAGATTGCCTGCTGCTTATGGCTGGAGAGGGAGTTCTATCTAAAGTTAATCTACAAAGTTACTGTTTGCAACCCTCAGCTACGCATGAGGGTCAGGGCCATGGTTTGGTGTGCAATCCGGGAACATCCTGCATGCCACAGCCTCCATACGGTTAAACATACAAATAGGTCAACTTTCCATTCTGATTGTGGACGTTGCCATGGTGCTGACATGCTGACAGTCAGCTTAAAAACGAAACCTCATGGTATGGGAGCCAAACAACAAAAAATTATAAGCCAATCACTCTTCTACAGAATGTATAAGGCACAGAATCTTTGGATTTTTTTTTCAAGATTTTATCAGTTCACTTATTTCTATCTAATTCTCCTTACATTACAATGCTCATCAAAAGGAGAACATTCACAAATCTCTAAGCAATAAGACATAAAACATTATCCCCATAATACAGTCATACAATAAGTGGCATAGTTTGGTTTTCAAATTCATCAACCTGCCAAGACAAATTTCCTAGGCAAAAAACCAATGAATTTAGTTTATAAAGCTACATACTGTAGATGCTGAGTACGAAACTTGAACCTTATAAATTTGACATGGCAAAGCATTCATCCATGCACACACACACGTGATCTATGTATCCGGGTATCTTCAAAAGCACTGTGCTAGGTGTGCTGGGAGAAAGTACACACTTGTTTCACCCATGACCATTACATACCTCAGAGCTTAAAGCACAAACTACTTAGGTGTCAGAATAACTGAACCACAGCTCTAAGTTTGAAATGAATGAAAAGAAGTGGCTGGCACGTTGACCATAACAGAAAAGGCAAAGCCAAAGGAGGTGGCGTAAGGAATGGGCTGGCACTGAGCATGGCATGCGAGGCCTGAGGAGCTACAGGAACCAGCCTGGTTGGAAGTCAGGGCATCTGGGGGACTATGAGAATTGAGGTTAGGTAGGATGCAACTGGACTGTCAAGAGCTCTGCACATCTGGGTGTGACACCTGCGATGCACCAGAGACCATGCAGACTTACTACATGCTTTTCAGGGAACATGACACATACATACATTGAGACACTGCACAGATCTGAGGAAAGGCATGGCAAGCACTGCTCTGCAAACAAGGTGATAAAAACCCACAATAAGAAGTTAAGAATAAAAAGGAAAATCATACTGTCAGAAAAAGAACATGTTAACAGTTTATAGGTCCTAGTGGAATAAAAACCCAGAAGGTTGACTCATGGATGATTTGGTGAGGGAGTAGAAACAAAGGTCCCTGGGAGAGAAGGGCTCAACAGCACAACAGAATTCCTGAGGAGCTTTCAACTGCTTCTGTAGGATCATTTGGAAAATGGGTTGGGCATAGTGGCTCAAAGCCAGCATAAACTATACAGGGAAACCTGGTCTAAAAAAAAAAAAAAGTAAAGAAAAAGCAGAGTTCATATGTATTAGACTTGTGCACCCTTCTGCACACATACCAGGCGGCAGAAAACCTGACCTGAGTGCTTGGTGAACAGTAAAAGCCATCCAAGCCAAGTGAAGAAAGGGACAGAAGGAGCAAACAGCAAGGACACAAGGCAGCCAGAGTAAGGCCCATACTGGCCATTCGTAAGTTCAGGATGGCAGGGGCTGAGGACACAGCATAATCTGAAAAGGATTGGGACACAAGAGCACAGTGCTGGTAGCACTGGTACAGGGCAGGTTAAGTGGATTTCACAGTAGCGGATTGCTTACAATCTGTAACTCAGATGGTCACAGCACAGGGGTGTCCTGTAATGTTAAAATGTGGAAAGAAAGAAAGAAAGAAAGAAAGAAAGAAAGAAAGAAAGAAAGAAAGAAAGAAAGAAAGAAATTGGGGCCAGCCAAATAGCTCAGCAGATTAAAGTGCCTACAAGCAGGCTCAGGGGCTGACACTGGGCCTGCCATGCCCGCCCTTCCCTGAGGGCACACTGAGATGGCAATTGAGACTGGGCATGGTGGCTGGTGCCTGTAATCCTAGCTCTTGGGAGGCTGTAAACAGGGGGATCATAATGAGTCCAACCTAGTAGTGAGACCCTGAACACCTTGTAGACCCTTCCCTAAAATACAAAAAAAAAGAAAAGAAATTGTTTAAAGGATCAAATCATCAAAGGAAAAAACCCAAGTATCCATGTCAAAGGGCTCTACCAGTCAAGAGGGAGTAGACAAAGAGTCACAAAAGATTTTAGAGAGTGGATCAGTAAAAAGGAAGGAGACAGGCAAGTAAAACAAGGTGTCAGAAAGCTTCAGAAAGAGAGAGAGAGTGTAGTTCCCACAGTAGACACAGAGAAAGACCACAGGGCATGAACAAGACCCCTCCCTGCTGACACTACTGGAAGCCCAAGAGCACAGCTCAGAAGTGGAAGTTCTCTCTGCCAGGGCTAAAGGTCCCAAGAGCAGGCCTTCCCTTGGATGCCTATGGCACTGGAAGACAGACAGACAGACAGACAGACAGACAGACAGACAGACAGACGAATAGAATAGAATAGAATAGAATAGAATAGAATAGAATAGAATAGAATAGAATAGAATAGAATCTGCTGCCAAACAGATATGCTCACATGTGAGGATACAATTAAAGTCTCCGGGGCCAGGGAACACCCAGAAGAACTTAAGAGAACGACTGAAACTGTTCCCAGCATTGTGTGCAGAGAGGACAATCTCATCACCTGTTTATTGCCCAAGTGTCTCACCTGGAGGCCCTAATGTAGCCCCATTGTGTCAAGCAAAGTACACCTGAGACCAAAACATTCCCAAGCAGCCTTGATTTGCTAAAAATAACAAGGTCAGTTATAGTCATTAAGATCTATTAAGCAGCGCAGAGGTGAGAAGCACTATAAGGTGAGACAAGCTGCATCCACCAGGCTCTGCATCTAAGTGGAGCAGCCAGAATCAGGACACAGGGTGGCTGGGATTGTTTCCAGAGCTGGACAGAGCAATAAATAATGCACACAGAAGCAGCAACTCATGGAAGTGCAACTACTGTATTTTAATTATTTACCCCTTTCTACAAAGGAGTGGTTCCAACTGAGTCTGCTCAGTATTGACAGTAAATTGGATCCAAAAGTTCTCAAAGGATTTATACTGCAATATATTTTAGTCAATCCATTTTCTCATGGGTCAGTCAGTCTTACTATGACATACACAAGTAGAGCGTCTTAGCACACCAAGTGCGTGTAGTCTTGCACTAAGGCAGTCTAGATTTGCACTCTGGCTCTGCCCCACACTAAACCTGCACCAAGCGACTACTCCATTCAGCCTCAGGTTCTCCATGTGCAAAGTGGGGGTGACAGCAGCCCCTATTTTGTCAGACTTTTGAGCAAAGTGCTAGAACTGTGCTTTGGCACACAGTGAACACAGAACACATGCTGCACAACTAACCCCAGAAACAGGACCTTTTATTGCACTGCAAATTGGCCGGGACTCACCCACTCCCTGTTTCTGTGAGCGGCTCCCAGTGTGGCCTCCATCATCCTGGCTGACTTCTCTCCCTACCGCAGCAAACCCTGGCCATGGCTCTTAGGGAGTCTTTCGGCACATCCCAGTTCCTTTCCTCCTGCTGCCCTACCACGTCACCTGGAGAGAAGAACCCACCTCAAGCACTTTCCTGCAGGTCACCTCCACCTCAGCCACCTCCTATTCCTGAGATGCACAGCCACAGGTCCCCTTCTCAACTACTTCATAGGTGAGAACACCAAAGCCTGTAACACCATGTGCCAGTGGCAACAGTAAATAATGGCCTCACGGGCAACTTGAAAAGCTCTTCATGGGATTCTTTGCCAGTTGTTTTCCTCAGACCCAGCCTGCCTCTCCCAGCCTGATTAGCAGTCCCCACCATGGCCATCTCTCTGTATTCACCCCGAAGCCATCCCATTTGCCACTCATCCCCCTTCTGTCATCGGGACAGCACCACTGAAGCCGGCCTCTCCATGTATGTGGCTCCCTGAGCCCTCTGGGTCATGAGGACTAGTCCTCCCTAAACCCTACCAGCACCATCAGCCACACCCCCCTGCTCTGCTGACACTCAACAGTGGATCTAAGCCATCCTCTACCCACTGCAAGGTCTCAGCCCTCACATAGGCAACCAATCCCATTGCAAGAGCACAAGCAAAAACATTCCCTTCAATGTGTGTACACATAAAAGGTAGGACAGGCTCCTAAACATCCAGTCCCTATAAGGTTGCAATCTGCCACTGTGCCCCCAGTGATGATCTATGTCAATTCTATTAGTCCAGCAAGAAGATGGCTTGTTTCATTGATTAAAACAGTTATGGTATGAGGGCCATGGTACACACCTGTACTCCAGCTACTCAGGGCAGCTCCCAAGTTCAAGGCCAGCCTGTACAAAGGAGGAAGAATCTGTCTCAACATAAAAGAAAATCTTTTAACAAGTTGAGGATGTAGCTCAGTGGGTAGAGGATTTGCCTAGGGTGCATAAGACCTGCACATTCAAGATCATTACTTTATGCTTTACTACTGGTTTTAGAAAATAATTCTTAAAATAATTACCACCAGGAGCATTCAGGGTTTTATTTTCAAAAATGGTTAAGTTCAACCTGCTAACTCACACTATAAAATATAGTTTTATTAGGATGGGACTGTGGATAATGTATATTCCCTTGTTTCCAGAATATCTTAAATACTGTTATAATGGTCTCACAATTACGAAAAATGTAGAGACTGGTGAGAGGGAGAGAGAAAAAAGGAGGGGAGGGAGGGATAGATCGAATAGTTCACATTAAAGGAACATTTTTTAAAAGGTAAATCAACTGAGCTTTGAAACTGCTCTGAAATTTTACATCACAAAATGTATCCTGCCAGGCATGGTGGGGCATGCCTATAATCCCAGCACTCAGGGGGCTGAAGTAGGAGACTGCTACAAGTTTGAGCACAGCCTGGACTACACAGTGAGTTCAAGGTCAGCTTGAGCTACATAGTGAAACCCTGTCTCAACCCCATGCTGAGAAAAAAAAAAAAGTGGGTGAGAGAAAGGAAGAATTGTACCTGAAAAATAGCAAGTTCCAACAAGTGTTTGTCAGATTGTATTTTATTTACCTTAAGAGTTTGTTAGTAAAGCACTCTCTTAATTATGTTTGGTCACATATTTGGTTAAAAGTCATTTTCAGTCAGGCACAACCTCAGCACTCTGGGAAACTGAAGTAGGAGGATCAGAAGCTACAGCCAGACCCGGGCAGCTTAGTGAATTAGCAAGTCTGGTCTTAAAATTGTTTAGAAAGGCTGTACAAGGACCCTGGGCTCAGTTCTCAGGTTTATTTCTTTTCCCTCAACATACATTAATAGACCAAAACAAAAAAGTTACACAGCAAACGCCATCACACTAACACTCCTATACTGAATGCTTGCTTGACTAGGAAATTCAAAACTGCAAGATAAGTACTGATGCCTGGGGCCTTGCTCAGAGCTGAACCTCCAAGACAGTCCTTGCTCCCCAAAAGCAGAAAGAGAGTCCTTCCAAGGAAGTACTTATGACCCATCAATGCTGCAGGACTTTTAAAAAACAATGTCCACTACTCGTGGATTCTCCAGATCTCCAGTATCTCCCCTATTGCTGGTGAAAAACAGTTTAACTACACCCAGCAGAATTCAAAGCAGGGACTCAGGTACTTGGGTACTGTCGTTATAGCAGCACTACTCCCAGCAGCCAGCAAGGGGCCACTCACGCACGTAGCCAGCCAAGGAAGGGGCAAGTTGAAGGTGATCGCTACAGGCTTCGCAGTGTTACGGAGACAGAGAAATGACATGCTGACACGTGCTGCAACACAGAGGACGTGGCCAGCTATCACATCCAGCAAGTCAGACAAGAAGAGTACTGAATGGTCCTACATATATGGTACCTAGAAGAGGGTTAGTTCAGGCTGGCCTCAAACTCATGATGATCCTTCTGTCCCAGCCTTTTGAGTACAGGAATTACATAATTCTTTTAAACACAGCAACAATTTTTCAAGGCCGAGAACCCAAAACCTTTCCCAGTTGCTTTGGCTCTTTCCCATCTGACTGGTCCCTCTAGTGAAGCCTCTGAGGCTCCAAGATGTGTTTTAAGTCACATTAAAACTTTATTTGTATTACCTGGGATTATTTTTGGTTGTCTCACATAGTTGTGCTCCAGGGTGCAAATCACGTCTTCCTTCCTCATCACCTCTCACCACACGGTTGCTGACAGAATTCCTAACTCAGAACAGAAGGACCTAGAAGCTCTCGTTGTCAAACTGAAAGGCCAGGGAAGGGGATGAGCCATGCCTCTTCTCTCCTATTCTCACCACCTGATTACCTGGTTTTATTCCCAAACCTGTTAATGGAAATTATGCTTGATACTGTATGACATGTAAATGGCATGTACAAAGTAATGCCAGGCAAGTTGGCAAAAAAAAAAAAAAAAATGAGTGGAGGAGCTGAGGGCCAACTAAAACTAAATGGGTGGCGTCACTAGAAAAGTTTTATCATGGAATGCAATGTGAGTGAAACATGAGACTAGAGAGGAGGCTCCAGTCTACAAAATCCTAAAGAAATCCTGCACTTGGCCTGTTCCCAAAGGCGACACTTAAGACAACTGAAATTATAAACTATAGACCTTGCACTCTGGGTGAGGTACATGGCCAGATGACAGCTCAGTACTCTGCTGATGGCTCTCAATCAATCAAAAGCAAAATAGTAATACTTTAATTTTTAAAAAGACTTTAGCTTTCTGTCAAGAGATATACCAGGTGTCCATCTTTTGTGTTTTTATTTTAAGCAAAATTAAATACTCAACATACATGTGTATATTTTTATAGCATATCATGGAGAGTTCAGTGAGCTGCTCTGGGCTAGGGGAACTGTGTGAGCAGGGCACCTGTTTCCTGAGCACAGGGTCCCCATTGCTGCAGTGGTGGTGACCCATGGCAACCATCACAGCCAGATTGCTACACCCTTCACCAGTGTCTGGAGGTAAAAGGCCTGGACTTGTAACTGGAGGGAAAACGAAGAAGCCATTTCAAAACCCTTCCTCCTTTGCACACAAATATAAGGAACCAGGTAAAATAATGGCTGGGTAGAAAACCCAGGGAGAAAAGCCAAGCCTGATTTTCAGGAAGTAGAGCAAAAACAGCTTCAACAAAGCCAGAACTTCTATGTTGTAGTTGAGCTACTCTTCAATTCACGTACTGTTTAACCACAACTCATAATAAAAAAAGCTAATGATTTGTACGGTATATTGTTTCTGACATACTTTTATATTCCCATAGGAACACAGTGGATAAAAACCAAGATGGAAGAATCCTAGTAATTGCCCACAACCCCCTGGAGGGTTTAAAAAACAAAGATGATACTGGAAATAGACTAAAAAGGGAGAAGTAAGAGCTCAGGGAAAGACACACGCTACCCTTGTCCAGTGATGGGCAAACTGGCAGGCCTCTCTGAGTCACCCACACATGGAGGGCCCAGAGCTGCCCATGCTCCACCATGGACAGCCCACACCACCCTTAACGTAGAAACCTTCTTGTCAACACACCCCGCTGAAAAAGTAGAAGTAAGCACTGATGAACCCACAGCCACGTAGAAAAACAATGAAAATGAAACAAAGATGTGGGGCAGTGACAGGTGACAAACACACCACAGGGAAGAACCACAACGCTATCCAGAAAGACCTCGAAAGGCTCGGGGAGGGGCTCTGAGCAAAGTTCGGACAACACAATGGGTGTGTTTGAGCGTGTGCTCAAGGTAAGGTGACAAAATCATATTCTCAAACTAGAAAGGTCCATGGTGATGAGGCAAAAGCTAGTCCTGTGTCAACCCTCTCCACCTTCACCCCTCAAATAGTGCGCTCTCAAAATCCTACACAAACTCTGTATCTGTCTCTCGCCTCTGTCTCACGGCCTCTGTCTCCCCGAATGCCAGGAATACAGCAGGTGCTCACTAAGTACACTGTGAAGGGATGACATATACAGGCACTGTGCAGCTGCAAGAGGATGGACAATGGGGTCGCTACCGTGCACTGTGCTACACTGTGCTGCTCCCCCGGTCTAGGGAGTCTGCTCATAGTTTGACTGGAAGGTCAGTTTCACTTGGAGGCAAAAACAATCTCAAATACTCTTTACACCATGTTACATTGCAAAATGGGAGGTAAAATCGAATGGGGGGTAGAAAATACAAACTTTCAAGGAAATCAAATACAATTATACACCCCCAAACCCCTAGCACCTCTGACCTTTAAAAGTGGCTTTATGGGCCAGTGTGTGAACATTGCTAAAATGCTTCACAGGGGAATTCACCATTCTCTGTCTAGAGGATGTTCCGGGTGGGAGAGTTCAATTGTATCTTTAATCCAGTAATACAGAAAGGAAAGTACTTGTCTGGGTAGAACTCATCATGAAAATCTATGCAAGTATAGACATAAGGTAAGTAACAAGTAACTGATAAAATCTCACAGTCTTTTAAAAGTCTTTGACTGCAATTCGTCTATGCCCAGAGCCCTAAGCATTATTTCTTTGTACAGTGCAGATTTCTATTTAGCTTTTAAGAATTAAAGACATTTTCCACTTACATGCCAACTTTCAGCATTCTCTTAGGTCTGGGCCATTTAGTGATTGTACAAAAATCTGTTTCAATATCTGAGCCAGTGTGACATTTCCAGTAATAGTGATAGGCCATTGTAAACTGATCAGTCATTTGAAAGCCCACCAAATAACAAAGACTTATTCACAGCTCGATTTTTTTTTAATGCAGCTCCTTAAGTACATTTCAAGATCAGCCTAAATATGACAAACCAATTGGCAGAAGGAAGTGAAAGACAGTGCCCATAATTAAAGGCAAACAAAGCCAGGTCAGCAGCAAAGCAAACTCTTCTGAAAATGCATCTTCCTAGAGGAAAAGGTAACCCCTGCTCCTATCATTTGATCAGTGAACACAAAGTGGGGGCTCACAGCTCAGAGGGGAGACACACGGCTCATTACCATACAATAGCACAAATGCAGGCAAAAATAAAGGGCAAAGCACCAGTCACCAGGCTTATGCTGGTTCAGTCTGGGATTTTTCACCTTTAGGACAAAGAGTGAGCTACATTCAGTAAAAACTGTATTTCAGAAAAATTTAAAATTTAATCTTTTCCAGGGCTGGCAACTTGCAGTAGGATAGTTTCAGCTTTATGAGGTACTCAACACCTTAGTATCACATAGGCTTTGTGTTAGGCTGATGAAGAGACCTTGACAGGGACAAATGACAAATAAACCCCTGGGCCTTTAGCATGGTACTCATTAAAAGCATGATGGTGTTTTAATCTGAATAGTCAGGGACCTTAAAGAAAAAAAAACAAAAAACAAAAAACTCAGCAGCTTTCGAGCTCCCTTAGAGCCGGTGGTATAGCTCAGTGGACCTTAGTCCACTTGCTTAGGGAAGCACAGGGACCAGGGTTTGATTCCTGGCCCTGCCTGCCACACTTGCCCCAGCTCTCAAGAGCGCTGAGCCGGCGATGGAGTCTGGGTGTGGTGGCGCATGCTTGTAATCTCAGCACTTGGGAGGCTGGAAACAGGAGGATCACTAGGAGTCTGAGCTACATAGTGAGACCCTGTATACAAAAAAAATAAAAAAGCAGTTTTTGCTAAAATTTGTTACTCTTTCATCAGTAGAGCAAGTCAGTGCAAGATGAATTTGCCCAGCTGTAGGTTAATGTGTTTTCAGAGCATGTGTGAGGGAGGCCAAGCTAAGCCAGATGCTTGGTAGTTAGGTATATTAAATGCTTTGAGGATTTCCAGTATTTTGAATGTAGGATGGGCTTATCAGGACAACCGCATCACAAGTTGAAGAGCACCCGAAGCAAAGAAAACTCAGCTGAGAAAGTAGGGGATGGACAAGGAGAGAGGCCAGGGAAGGACTCCTACAGCCCAAATTGAAAACCATGTGTAGCCTGGCCCGACTAAGAGAGGATTAAGGATCTGTTGGAAAGGAAGGGACACTGGAGCAAATTTCATAGAAGAACCAGTCAAGTGAGGGTTTAGCAGTCACACAATCACACAGAACGGCTGGAGATGCAAGATCAGAGAGCTGTGCAGGGCAGGAGCACCATGGGCCCTCCTTGGCTGTCAAGAAGGTAGCGAGACCCCAACAGTCCCAAGGGGAAAAGGACTGAATGCCAGGTCAGTGAGGCGCCAAGGAGATCCACACAGGAGCCAATGGGAGCTGAAGACAGCTACGGCAGGGGCGGCAAGGGGAGATGGGGGCTTGCTGGTGAGCAAAGGGACTCAGGGTAGACTGGCCCTGGTCAGTGAGGAGGTAAGGAGCAGCCGACCTTGTTTTTGGTTTCCATGGTGGGGAGGTAGGGTACCAGAAGGTTAGGGGAGGAAAATCCAATTTAGGGGCATTTGGACCAGCAAGTGGCAGCTACAGGGTTCTGGAAATTGGACAAGAAAAGGAGCAGAGCTACGACACACTCTGCAGTCTTACTGACACACAATGAGTAATGACCAGGTATGTCCATGAGTTCACCCAGGAGGAAATGGAGAATACACAGAACAGAGGAAATAGAGAAAGGAATGACAGGGCTTGAAGTAGAAGACAACAGTGATTTCACTGCTAACAAAGGACAAGGGCATTCTAGCATTCTAGACCAGAGGGTGGAGGCAGCCTTCTAGATGGTCCCTGGGTTAGCTAAAGACATGACAGCAGGCAAGGGGGAATAAAAGGATATAGACCTCTTTCATATTTAAAAATATAAATGCTGGTATCCTAGCTGTAACGATGCAAGTCAAACCAGCATGTCTGGGCAAGGACTTATACTCTGGTACTACAGTAGTAAGGTATGGGAGGACAGCCTTG
This sequence comes from Capromys pilorides, assembly GCA_004027915.1. NCBI lineage: Eukaryota > Metazoa > Chordata > Mammalia > Rodentia > Capromyidae > Capromys > Capromys pilorides. The sequence continues at coordinate 20,680 of PVKN010006006.1, forward strand.
ACCTCCGTTCACTGACAGGGTCAGGAGCATAGCATCCTGGTTCCCAGGATCCCCAGTGCCAGGAAGAGAGTTTCACTGCAAACACAGCCCCTGCTCCTGCCCCACCTTCCAGCCCATGCTCCTTGGTGTGGGCTTTCAGCAGGGTGGACCCACCTGCGGTTTGGGCCTTTCCTGCCTCTGTTACTGAGAGTTGTTTCCTCCTTAGAGCCCTATCAGCCTCTCTATTTTCTATCTTAACCACATGGACCAACCTAGCAGTAATAATCCACCTGTGCCGATCACACCTTTTCTGTAGCATTTGCATTTTCTGCTTTATTTTTGTGATCAGTGGGCAAATAAGGCAGATTTCATTCTCTACTATAAAGTACTTCCCCACTCGGATTCCTCAACATGGCCCAGCTAGAGGTTTCATTTTAGTGGTATCCCTAACTCATTTCTTCTCCTAGGTTGTGACTTACAAGTGTGCCATCTGGTGGCCCAAGAAGTTGCCCTTAGTTGGATTCCTTATGCCTTTTGAAAAGCATACCAGAGATGGAAGTGATACCAGACATTCTGCTGGCTTCTCAGGAAATTAACTGAAGAGCAACTGGCTGCCCTGATTTGGGCTTCCTGTGAGGGCCCTGTAGAGTTGTGACATCCATGAAAGCTTCTCCCAGGCTGAAAGATGTGAGGACAACTTAAGTGTTGGTTGCTCATTATGATGTCTAATATTTGTAAATTTTAGGAAAAAAATGTGTGACTGTACCATATAAATGTGCCATGGGAGTGCAGGACTAAAACTTGGGTACAAAGACGAAGTTCCCTAGGCCTCAATTGCCTCTTCTGAAATATTAAAGAGGCAGGCACCCAATGCTCTAAAATTCCAGGACCTGCTAACAAAACCCCTTAAAAGATCCAGTGCTTAGACAGGGGAGATAGTCCAATGCTTGTGTCCAGAGTAAGAAGCAGTGATTCTCTTACGTGACAAACAGCAATAACATAAATAACCACTTTGTTTTCACAGTACTGTTTGGACACAACAGGATCTGATCTATTGCTGTTACAACTTATCAAGTCCATAACCACTTTGAAGACTCATGAATCATTTAATACTCAGAAGAATAAGCTAATTATTTTGCAGATTTTTTTAGCAGAATTTCTTTTAGAATTTGCATATCACTAGCAATAAAGGTTTTCCCAAGAATGCTTAATATAGTCCCTACCATCCTAAGAAAAATACAACTCAATGTCTGAGGAAGTAGGACTTCCCCTCCTGATTTCAGATGAAGATAGCCAACATGAGGAAACTTTCCTCAGTCCATTCTGAAGTGAGTCTTTGCCAGGTTTGCCAAGGTCTAGATTTGGCAAGCCTGCGTAAGGCTACGCTGCTGAGCAAAAAAGGAGGAACTTTTCATTTTTTGGCAGAGTTTTTCCCCATAGTCCTGTACAGCTTCTGCTATAAATATGTAGATCTCCATGTTTTGATTTCTGGAAAGCACTTATTACGATGTGAACCAGATAAGAAGCACTTAAGGACTAGAATCCAATAGACACCAGGATGAACCCCTGGCCATCTGTGAAGCTGTGGGGGATAGGAGGGTGTTCTTCACTTCCAGGGCATTCTTCATTTCTTTCAACATTAACTTCCTCAACTTAAAGAACAACTAAGAACAAAGGAGAAGAGAACAGGTCAAGATGAGTTCAGCAAAGGTTAGCCACACAAGCCACAGCCCAGCTTGCCCCACAGGGGCGGCAAGCGCTGAGGAGCTGCTCCGTCCCAGCAGATGCCCTCCATTGGCTGCAGGCTCTGCAGATAGGGTGGCCTGACCTCCTGGGATTCTGCTGGGGTCAGAGCAGAGCACAAAACCTCCCACTGATGCTGCCACTGCCCCCCCCACACACACACACACACAGGCAGGTATGAGCACACACAACTCCGATGCTCCTTGCTGACTAACCTGCCTTCTCCTCCCTTCAGCAAACACAGAATTCTGTAAAATGCCAATTGCTACAGGAGGGGAAATGAAGTTGTGATAGTGACAGATGAAACCTTAGGATAGAAATAAAATGTGGGCACTCCTGAACTCTAGTTCTAACCATGGCATTTAATTCTAATGAAACATTAATAAGTGAGGAACTAAGTAGTTAAGCACCACTCTCATGCGCATGGCTGTATATATGAGTACCAATACATACACATGCAATTGGGACATTTAAGAAATTTATTTCCCTATTGTAAAATGTGCATAATATACCACTTACCATTTTAACTATTTTTAAGTGTCCAGTAACATGGTGTTAGTTCACAATATTGTACAGCCATCACCATCACTTGTCATCCTTCTGCACGGCTTTTCACTGCCCCAAACAGAAAGGCTAACATATGTTAGGCTCTTCCCATTCCTGTCTCTAACCCATGCTCGAAGGTTTTACTTTGCTTCCAAGATTTGATTTTTCTTGGTACCTAATGCAAATGGAATATTGTTTTTCCTTGTATATCTCACTCATCTAACTCAACAGGATGTCTCAAGGTTCCTCTAGGTTGTAATATGCCAGAATTTGCTTCCTCTTTAAGGCTGAGTGCTATCCCATTGTATGTCTATGCCACATTTTATTTTCCACTTATCTTGACATCTGGATCACTTCCTTGAGGCATTTTTTAAACCTCCTCTTCAACTAAGATCTTTACTTAAGAAAAACCTCCGACTTTCTAGCTCTGAAAAATGCCAGGAATTCTACTTGCCTTAAATAGGTAATTACGCTAATTTTCATCATAATGGACAAATCTATACATTTTACTGGTGAATATACTCTAAAACCCCACTTTTAATGGGAAATTGTCAGATAAGGGAAATTGCACCTTTCCTCTATATCACACCCTGAGCACATGCAATTATTTCTTCTTCTTGAGTCCACTTTCAAAATGTCATCCTATAGCCACTGGCCCATACCAAAAGAAGTAAAAACAAAAGCACTTTTTTATGTGTGTGTCCGGTGCTGTTGATCAAACCTAGGGCCTACAGCATGCTAGGCATGTGCTACACAACTGCGCTACATTTCCAGCCTCTAGAACTTTTTTTCTGAAAGGAATTTTATCTGAGGCCTTTGCTAGAGAAAAGGGCACTGGTATTGATAACTGCACTGCACAGACTTGTACTAGTAGGAGCAAAACAGTTTACCTGCAGCTGTGGATAACAAGCCAGGGTGAATCTCCTGTCTTACTTCCGTTCAAAACATGAGAAACTGCAAGAAGCCCCTTTTTACTTGTCTTTGTATTATCTTGCCAAAGAAGAGAATTTGTTTTTTAGGTGCTGATGAGATTTCTAGGAAGACAATGAGTATGTTTTAGGGTCTGAATGGAAATGAAATGACTCAGGCACAGGTCAAGAGCTCACATGAGAGAAGCTCAGAGCATCCTGCTTGTTGCAAAAGCCAGCAGGAAGGTCAACGGCAGGGGAGTCCCCCTAGGTGGCCCTTTTTCAGGTCTTCAAGTGGGGTACAAAAAGTGGAGACAGCAAATTACTCAGAAAGATTCAGAAAGAATGATAATGCATGGAAACAGACAAAGCAAAATGTAGCAAACTGCTAACAACCAATGTCAGGGAGTCTTTGTACTTACCTTGCAACTTTCAGTTTGAAGTAATTTTCCAGCAAGGAGCTTAAAAAAAAAAAAAAAAAAGGTAGATCCAGCTTTGCAACTTTATTTAACAATGGTTTAACACTCAGAGGCAGGATCTGAGGCTGCAAGCCATGCTGCTGCACTGAGCTTGAGTGAGCAGGCAAGAGAATGGGAATACAGCGCATCAGGTGGGGCTGGGGCCAGGCACACAGGCAACTCCAGCACAAGCATGCCAAGCTTTGGAGCTGCGAGGTGGCTGCTCTAAGCCTCAGTTTTGACATCTATGAACTGAGGATAAAACAGCTCAGAATCCTCATGTCACCTCTAAATCCTTTAAGAATGTTACAGTCAATGAATGTCCCTTTTAGTGCTGCTGGGATCACTGCACAAGACAGCAACAGAGGACACGGGGGTACAGCCCTGTACAGTACCAGAGAAAGCATCGAGAAACAACCTCCCTGGAACTCAAGAAGGAAGGGGAAGGGGGCAGGGGTACAGAATGTGCTGAGGTTATGAGGAAAAATGGCATCTGATGAAGATATATTATCCAAGGTAGATACTAAAACACAAAGGTACATTCCTCTCTGCCCCAAACCCTCCTTAGCCAGATCAGCAGACGATAGCTATTCTGACATAATTCTTAAGAAAACTATGTTTGACTTTTATCCTCCAATTTACTGTGTTTTATTACGTTTATTTAATCCAGGAGTTTGCAGTAAGTATGAGAGTATTTTGAGCCCCTATCATAAAACAGACACAATAAATTTGACAAATAATATATCACCAGTTCTTTTATCAAAAGCAATATTCCTACAAGCATGTGAACATCTTTATGCTCTAAGTCTTGAAGCACCTTTAAAAAACAGCTGTAAGCCTGCACTCTCTGCATACACACTTTCAAGAATAACATAACACACATGTTTTTACAATATCAAACACCATGAGTTTCTTTTTCAGACAAATGTCTGTACCTTCAACAAATGCCTGTACCTGTATGCTTGCTACCCTGGGAAGCAATTCACCTTCTAGAATATGAGTACAAGTTTAGCATTCACCAGACAAAGGCAGACCAACTATACAACAGGTAGATCTCTCTCTTGTTTCATTTTATATAGTCGGTACAGAGTCTCACTACACAGCTCAGTCTCATAGTGGTTTTCCTGTTTTCAATCTCCCCCATGCTGGGATTACAGATGTATGCCACTACACCTATACTCAGTAGCAGGCTCAGCGTATCCCAGGGGTGGGGCCAGCACAGTATGCAGAATCTGGGATCAAACCCTGGTCCTTGCACTTACCAAAGCAGGTGCTTAGTCTGCTGAGCTATCTCACCCGTTCCTGGATGATCTCTTTTCCACTAACAATTTGAAGCATCCACCAAACACAGTGACCTCCTGCGAGCAAAGAAGGCAGTGGCCTCAGGAGAATGGGCTGTCAGTCACTTCCCCAAATATTCCACACTGCCTCCTTTACTACTGGGGCTGCCAGCTTCTGATCCACAGGCAATAGCCACTTCCAAAAACAAAGGATTTTTCCTGCTCCATTTCTCTGGACTACCAATACTCCAGAAGGTCCTCCCTGAGGTGCTCTAAAGCCAGACTCATAGTTAGGACCAAATCATGAGAAACCATCGCCATGGTATCAGAGACCCACTTTTCACTGACAGGATTGGATGAGCCTAGAAGTCAGAGGTGGTGCCTCTAGCAAAGCTGGATACACTAACCAGCCAATGTCTCCTTGAAATAAAAGTGAGGACTTGCCTACCACCACATGTTCATTTATTCATTCATCCATCTGAAAACACATACTAAGGGTTTGTCACATGCTGACTCCCTGGGCAACAGTCTGAACAAGTCCAGACCACCCCACCCTCACCTATGGAGTTTCTATTTAGCTCCAGGGTGAGCAAGACAAATAATTATACAATTATATAATTACATTGTGATGAGTGCAAAGCAGCAAGCTGCTCAGTGAGAGCTGAACTGACCCAGCCTGCCAGGTCAACAAGGATGGAAGGGTGACTCAGGAACTGGACTGCACTAGCAGGTCAGGAGGAAGTCCAGTGCTCTGCCCATGGGGCATAGGACATGAGGCTGCATATTGAGAGGGCAAAGGAAGCCCTGAAGTCCAAGGATGGCACAAGGTATGTCATGCACAGTGGAAACTGGCAAAACTTGTAAGGTACTCATGCAGACATACTTTATGCTAGTCTCTGCAGGGCTGTAACTGGAGCAATGACAATCACATTTGTCCTTTTAAATTACACCTCTAGAGAAACCTCCCCATCTTTTTCCCCTTATCATGTACACATTTCTGGAACCCTAGTGCTATCCCAGTCCTGCACTGTTTTCATGTCTGGACTAAATGAAATGCCTATGTCTCTCAATCCCACAAAGACAGAACTGAGAGCTTCATCTGACCCAAAAGGAACTCAACAGGCTCCTAGTCTGGTGCTGTGAAAATGCCCCTCATGCTGGCCCCCTGACTACTGGTTCTCCAACTCTAGCCTGCAGGGAACTCCCCTGGAAGACTTAGTAAATAAAGGTGATCGCTGGGTGTCACTCAGCACTTCCAGTGCAGCAGGCAAGGGGTTGGCATCTCTACTCAGTGCCAGGAGCTGCTCAAACTGTGGGTTCAGGTGATCCACAAGAACCAGTGACCCCAGGCCCACAAGGCAGACAGCTAGTAGACGAAACCCAAGCCCAGGACATTAGTGTAACAAGAAATTGTACCAAGATCTGTATCTTGGAACTCAAAGCAAACCTGTAAAAACAGATTTTCTTGAGTGAACGAATCTGCCTGGCTTTTACACCTAGAAATGGGCCTCGTGCTGGGTCCCCCTGAGAAGCCTTGGCAGCCATTCAGGCACAGATTTCTCAAATCCCCAAGCTTGCAAAGTGGGAAATGTTGCAGAATGCACCAGTCACAGCTACAGGACTCCAGAATAGTGACACTGGGTGACAAAGATAACTTCTGTAGCACATCAGACTGCAATCTGGTGCACGAAGTCTGGGGGCCCAGCACCCACGGCCACAGCCCGTGCTCCTTCTCATGGCGACAGTGGCGGGGACCACGGAGCCCCACCTGCAGTTGCTGAAAAGCAGCAAAGAGCACAGGTGTCTCTGCCTTCAGTCCGTGTTTCAGCACAGGGCCTGTTAAGCACCGGCCACACAGCTTTTGGTGAGTAGAGATACCATTCACCAATTTTCTAAATTGCTAATCAGACAATTGGTGTAATAGTTAACTCTTCAGCCATTCTACATTTGAATAAACAAAATGGAAAATAATTAGACCAAAACAATCACATTGGTTTAAAAGCACACTAATGGACAAAATTGGTTCATTCAAATTTGTTTCAACATTCATCAGAACACTTGCTGGTCAATTTGCTTAATGAGTATTTGCTTTTTTCTTAATTTTTCTGGGGTGACATACACTTAGAGCAATACTGTAATCCTGCTTCCCTTTTACAAAGAATTCTTAATAAGCAAGCTTGTGTGCAAAATGATCTCTTCCTCTTCTCTTTGCAGAAAACAAGAGGAAATGTCTGAAAACAATCTTCCTCTGATTTCCAGAACTACCCAAAGTAATAAATAAAAACTTCAATATTTCCATTGAGAAACTTTCACTTTTTTCTCCTATGACTTTAGGGTAATGACCACCCCTAAAAGCAAGGGTAAAATTAGGCCAACTCTGAAATTGTACCCTATTAGGATAGTAAATTTTTTTTTTTTTTTTTTTTTTTTTTGGTGCAGAGTCTCACTATGCAGCTCCTACTCATAGTGATCCTCCTGTTTCCTGCCTCCCAAGTGCTGGGATTACAGGCACACACCACCAAGCCTGGACTCCATCGCTGGCTCAGTGTGCCCGAGAGCAGGGCCCGCACAGCAGGCAGCGCCAGGAATCAAACCCTGAACCCTGTGCTTCCCTAAGAAAGTGCTTAGTCTGCTGATCCATACTGCTGAACCTTAGGATAGTAATTTAAATCCACAGTCAACTGGAAAAGACTCAAGTTGGAGGAGGGAAATTTAGGGTTTTTTTTGTTTTTGTTTTGTTTTTTTGTATTTTAGGGAAGGGTCTACAGGATGTTCAGGGTCTCACTACTAGACCAGACTCATAGTAATCCACCTCTTTACAGTCTCCCAAGAGCTGAGATTACAGACACACACCACCATGCCCAGTCTTAATTGCCTTCTCAGTATGCCCCAAGGGCGGGCCAGCACAGCAGGTCAGGGTTGATTGAAGCCCTGGCCTCTGTGCTGCTTGCAGGTGTTTTAATCTGAGGAAATTTAGTATTTTTGCAAATCTAAATTAATATTATGTCAAACCCTGGCAGCATTTTTTAAATGCCTATAATTAGAGAGATGCAAATTTTTCACTGAGGAAAATGTACCTAATTAAGTAATGGTACTTTTATTCAATAGTATATAGGTGATTTAATAATTTCAGAGCCATAAAAATGTACTGCCTCCTTCAGAATACAAGAAATTGTATGCCTAACAAATAATAATAAAAAGATGTCACTTCTTACAAATTTTCTTCCAAAACAACTTAGTAATGAGCTTCCAAGTACTCAGATCATTTCAATCATTATACCCTGGGGATATAGCTCAGCAGCAATGCTCCAGCCTGGCAAGCGAAGAGTCCTGAGCTCAATCCCTGGTACAAAAAAAAAAAAAAAAAAATCATTCCAATCACTATATCCTGTCATAAACACGCACTCAGAAGACTAATGTCAGGAGCCATAGTGTTCATTTTCACACTAATCAGTTTTGAGACATAAATTATTTATTTTCAACACAAATTTTTAATAACTTGTCTTGAAAGAAAATCACTTTTAAGGCAACTACCAGTGGGTTACCATTTTACTTTGGCCTAGATTTGGTAGAACCAAAAGTTAATAAATTGTATGGTCGAAAGTCAATATAGAACTGGGAAGATGGCACAGGCTGCAGGACGATAAATAGTATAGTTGCTGAGTCTCCTCCACCATACAAACAGGAAAACAGAGTAGAATCAAAAACCATGGCCAGGGGCCAGGGAGTTATCAGTGGTTTAAGTGCCTGCCTAGCAAGTGCAAGGTCCTGAGTTCAATCGCTGGTACTCTCCCCACACACAAAAAAAGGGAAAATAGCTATGACCAACCTCTACAACAAAACTAGGTGATAAGGTATCCCTGAAGCTCTA
>PVKN010006007.1:0-29460 GCA_004027915.1 Capromys pilorides
GTGTCGCAGCAGAGAAATAGGCAGAAGGAAAAAGGGAAAGGGGCTTTATTTTCTTGGAGGACATGGAGAGTATTTGGGGAAGATAAGGCATTCTCTCGACTGCAATAAAGGGAGGCTGAGGCTTTTATGGCCTTTTGCCAGGGGTGGGGTTTGAGGAGGATGTTTAGATAGACCTGAGGAGCTGATTGGGGCCTTCCCTGAAGTGGTGGGACAGGTGAAAGGAAATTGCACCCTGGGCTGAGTGGCAGAAGAATGGGGAGGTGGTCTTTGGGAAGATAAGCTGTTGTTTTAAGGGCTTCAGCCATATTAGATGACCACCATAATGATTCAGCCGTTCCTACTAGGGTCAGAACCCACCGGAACCCAGCAGGGATGAAATCTGAAAGGCCAATATGCTTCATCTGATTGCTAGGAATCCGCAAAATGAACCTGAGCACCAGAAATGCCTAGAATAGAACCCTGGTTCCACAGGGACGCCACATCCGATGCTCACCTGAAGTCCTGGCAGTGACAGGCATAGCGCATCCACAGTACATGGGCTACAGGGGAGGAGGCCAGGCCCAGGCACTCCATCTTAGTCCATTGCCACATACCAGGTTCCCATCTCTGTAAGACGATGCCTACCGCTCTCACTTCATTCTCCGTGTTGGTAACAACGTACTCTCTCATGGTTTCACAGCAGAGGAGAAGCACAGCTTGGCATTTCCAGCACTGTGGCCAGATTCATCTTCCTGACAGTCTTACACCTCCTACGGTTGCAAACGTTTCTCAGGAGGACAGTCACTACACGCCCTCCCGGCCAAGGCCTTGTCATCCTGCTGCCCTCCGAGCGTGCTCCGTGCCCACAGCCTGCCTTGATCAGCTCTGGGAGGACACCGGATGGGGAGCGCCCAGCCTGCACTCCCCACCTGGGGCACACCACAGCCACAGTCCTGCATTATTAGCAGCCTCGGCCTCCGGCAGCCATCGCCTCTGAAATGTGTCCAACAAGGACAGCTGGAACTGTAGACTGAATGCCTGTCCCTACCTACAGATCTCATTTGAAACCCACTTACGCAACTCTTCCCCTCCCCCTCATCAATCTGTACACAAAGGCAGCAACTGAGCCTGGTAAATGGAAATCAGCCAGGATTGCTGAGCACCGGAGATCCCCAGGGTCGTCCCGACCCTCACCCTGCTGCTTGCCCCGAAGCTTCCTGCCCACAGCTGTTTTCTTTTCCTGCCTCTGCCTGGACCGCACACCTGCCCTCCAGGAGAGCTTCTAACTCATGAATACACCTGGGCTCAGAAACCCTCAGCAACACCTGATTCTACAGGTGCCTCCTATTGTTAGTACTTTAATATGTATCTATTTATTTACTGAGTCTTCCTACAGGGCCTTACTACAGCTCAGTTTCAGAGTAATCCTCCTGTCTCAGCCTCCCCAGTGCTGGGATCACAGGCATAGAAGGCTTCGGGACAGGAGATGGGTCCACTTCCACACCAAATCTTGCTGAGCCACACGCAGAGCTAACGGGTGGTGCACAGCGACCTCCCTGAGGAGACCTCTCTCCATGCCCTGAAAAGCTCGGTGAACTCCCATGGTGCCCCTGGGCTTGGAGGCTCACGAGCTAATTTGGGGCTGGCCGGCAGTGGTGACTCCACCACATCCCAGAGGCCAACGCTGTGGGCATCAGTGCAGGAATCTGGAGGCTGAGGCAGAGCAAGAATCAGAAAGGAGACGGCAGGCGGTCCTCCAAGGCGACAAGGAAGCGTCGAGGGGCCCGGGCGGACGCCATGGTGCCCTGCCACTACTGCGACCTCGTGTGCGCATGCTCAGGTTGGCCACGCGCTCCGGGCGCCTAAGTCACAGCCATCTATCCTCACGTGTGTTTCCAGTACCTTGCTGAGAGCCACCTTGTTCACGCAACTGCCACACCCGGGGACAAGAGGGAGAGCCAGACCCCCGGCTCCCACCTCGCTCCATCCCTGGAACGTGGAACTCGTGAAGCTAAACGCCGGGGCTCCACTGCAGCCGCGGAGGGCATCCCAGAGAGGGACGGCAGGGGGAAGGATCGCCAGGAAAGGAGGGGTTCCGGGGTGGAAGCGGCCTTGCCAGAAGAGAACTTCAGGCCAATTTACCTACAAAGTAAACTATGGGATGCTCTCAGTTTTCCAAATTGGCTCTGAAAAGATCCAACTTGACATCTTTAATGGGGGGCGGGGGGGCGCACAGAGTTTAGGGCAGGAGTCGTGCCAGGGCCACAGGGCATAGACTTCCCACTGTGGCCTCTGAGGAAATGAGGCCTCCCCTGGCAGCAGGGCTCCAGCTGGAGGTGCAGGTTGGAGGGAGGAAGGCAGCTCTGCCCAGCCCCCAGGGTGTCACCCCAGGCTTCCTTCGGGCCTTGGGAAGTCAGGCTGCAGGAGTGCACTGGGACCCCCCCACCCCTCCCCCCTGGAGCCCACCGTGTCCGCCCCGAAGCCTGCAGCAAGCTGTTGCAACGACGGGCTCCCTTTCATCCCTGAGGCAGAAGGGGGAGTTTTTCTAAGACTTCCCCCATTAATTTCTCTGCCCTGTTGGAAACAAAAAGTCTTTCTTTTCTCAACAAAAATAAAATCTTCTTCCTGGTGTCTGTGATGCAGGGGCGCGGATCAAGTAAGGGCTCGCGGGGCCGGGGCGCACTCTGCCTTCTGCAGAACACTTTTCCCTGAGAAATCTCCCTTTCCTCCGTGAACAAAACCCTTATCTGAAACAGGGAACTCGCAGCACCCAAAGACCCACTGAGTGGCCCCTCTCCTCCCTGCCCCACTGCAGGCCAGCAAAGGACCAGGCGGCTGGGGACCATGGGCGAGCGCACAGGACTGCAAGGGGGCAGTGCCCAGCAGTACGGGAGGCCAAGCCCTTGCTTCTTCCTCACCTGAGACAACAGGGGCCTCTGCAGAGTTGGCCAACTGTTCCTGTAGGAGGAATCAAAGGTATTATCGCGTCTAACCACTGCAAGTTAAATTTGCTTTCTATAATTTTTCCAGTCATTCAAAAATAGGAAAAGTTCTCCCAGCTCTTGAGGGCCGTGGAGGACCAGGCAGCAGCCAGAGCCGGGCAGGCTGTGACCCCCCATCCCGCCTGCATCCTCCCCCACCAAGGCCGCTCTGCGCCCTTCTTGCGCTTCATATCTGGCTCGCGGAGCTCCGTGTGACTGATGACTCAGTGTAATTTCCAGGTCATTAAATGCCCCTGTTCCACCAGCATTCAGATTTCAGCACATACAGAATAAAATTGAGCTCTGGATCCACGCCAGCTGAAAGCAGGTTTTCAGTGTGGGTACAGGAGAGATGGCTTTCCCTAGGGAAGAACACCCAGTTGTAATTTTTTAAGAGAGTACAAATTAGAATTAAAACACAAAAAATTGCAAGTGATACAGAATTTCACTTACCAAAGTCATGTAATTTCACAGTAGTTGTAATACACAGTGCTACCTTACAACCAGTTATTCATATTATCAGACAAATGCATGTAAATTTTGAAAAAGAAAGAAATGTATAAGAAATTTAGAAGAGAAAAAGTACAAACAATTGAAAAAAGGAGACAAAACAGATGCACATTGCCTGCTCCTTTCCACAGACAAGCAGAAATCCATGGCACAGTTGTTCAACCCGTCCTGCTTACACACCTAGATAAATCTCTCTCCCCCACTCCCTCTCCTGTCCTTCTCCTCAACTCAGTCACTCTTTCATTTAGATTAAGTTCATCTCCTTCATCCAGTATCTGTTGTACCCTTCAGATTCCATTTTTCTCTTTCAGAGAACACTGAGTTTTTAAAGATTCTAAATCATGATAGTATATCAGAGAACAGAAACTATCCAGAACCACATCTGTAAGCTATTAAAACAAAGACTAACTCGCAGATAGGATAATCTTCCTCTTCAGAATCAGACACCCTAGGCCCAAGCTGTCCCTCAGCACCTGTGTTATCTTGGGCAGGTTACTTAACCTCTCTGAACCTCACCCAGAACAAAAGAAAAATCCTGCCGTACATCCTGTTGTATGACAGGATTGAAAATGACATAGGACAGGCAGCAGGTCTGTGGATCTGATCGAGTCTAGACCAGGTCTAAGCCTAGCTGCTGTGCCCTTTAGACTTTTAGCCATGGGGTCAGCGGATAGTGTATGGCCTGTGTCTTGGTAGAGGTGACCCCTACCTCACCACAGAATGTGAAATATGGTTGGGCGGCCTCTCCTCCAACGTCCAATATATTCCTAGTCTCATAGGACGCCAGCAATCTCCATGTTTCTTAATCTTTTGGGTGAAGGCATTGAAAACTCATATATCTCTGATTTTAACGCTGTCTAAAAAGAACTTTATCTATATAATTCCATGTACTCTTTGGGCTCTAGAAGGCAACCAAAAGCAGCTGGGATGTAGTTTGTGAACTTGGAGTCAGAAAAACTGAGGCCAAATCTCTACTGTGCCACCTGAGGTTTACGACTCTGAACTTGTTGTTCTACTTATCTCTCAGGCTGTTACGTATCTGTACAATGGGTTTCTGGTCCCAGGAGATACATATTTTTAGAACAAGAAAAACAAACCAAAAAAAGATACAGAATTTCAAAACACGACAGTAGGAGATTAACTATGATTAATGTATTGCATATTTTTGTCCTCAAAATAGTTGTTCAGATTATCAGATATAATAAGCATGCAAAATTGGTCAAAAAATATACACAATTAAAAAGGAGAGAAAAATTGTAAGCATTAACTACTCCTTTCAATAGATCAGCAGAAATTAGCAATACAATTAGCCAAGCTATCCTGTGTTTATACATATACATATTTCTATTTTTCTTCCTTATGAAATATAATAACCATATTGATAGTTGAATATGATAGTTGAATTCTTATCCTTTTGTTTAGTGAAATTCTGCATTGTTTCTATTTTTCACTATTTTTTATTCTTTTTAAAACTAAAAAAATAGGGGTTGGGGAGATAGCTCCATGGCACAAGTGCCTGCCTAGCAAGTGCAAGGTCATGAGTTTGAACCCCAGTCCTGCAAAAAAAAAAAAAAAAAAAAACACTAAAAAAATAGAATTCGAAGTCTGGGAAAAAATACATGTATTATCAGTTGATAAAATAAATAAAAACACTATATATATTCTTTTGTCATTAATTTCCAATTTCCTTGCACTCTGTTCAGATAATATGTGTGACATGATTTCAGTTCCTTTACATTTGCTGAAGCATGTTCCATGGGCTAACATGTGGTCTATTTTACAGAACATTCCATGTGCAGCTGAGAAGAACATGTATTCTAATGTTGCTGTCTGGAACACCCTGAGAAACATCTGCCAAGTCCATTTGTTCACAGGTTTGGTTCAATTCTAATGTTTCTTTGCTGAATGTGTTCCAGTTGATCTGTCTCTGTGACAATGGGGTACTAAGTCTCCCATTATAACTGCGTTAGTGCTTATTTGAGTTTTCATATCAAGATTTGTCTTTTATAGTGGAACACACTTTATTTGACGTGAACGTATTTATGATTGTTTTCTCTTCCTCTTGAAATTTTCCCCTAACAAATACAGTTATTTCTACCTCTTTTGGTCATTCTTGGCCCAAAGTTCACATCATCTGCAAACAGCTACCCCTGCCTTTTTCCGAGTTCCTGTTTCATGGGGTATTGTTTTCCATCCTTTGTCTTTCAGCCTATGAATTTACTTTTGAGTTAATGTGTTAAATACAAGTTATCATTGTATCTTGTTTCTTGATCCATTCTGCAAATCCGCTTCTTTTGACTAGGGAGTTAAGGCTGTTTAAGTTGATGGTTCTAACTGATATGTGCTGGCTTATCCTTATTGTATTATTTCACACTATTGGCTTCCTGCTCTTTCTCTCTGTTTAACTGCTTGTCCTGCGTGGTGGTTTCTTTCTGTTACTGTTCTTAAAATTGTGGTCCTTTTTATCCTTGTCTAGAATATCTCTGAGTATTATTTATAGTACTATTTTATATATTTATTGGTTTGGTAGATATGCATTTCTTTACTTGTTATCTGGCATGGAAGTATCTTATTTATTCATTAATTATGAAAGATGGTTTTGCGGGGTGTATCAATCTGAGTTGGAAGATATTTCCTTTCAGAACTTGAAATACATTTTACTTGAAAACTTTCCTTGATTTGATGGTTTGTGCTGAGAAGTTAGCTGTGATTCTGATGGGCTTTCCTTTATAAATGATCTGTTCCTTTACTCTAACAGCTTATAATATTCTGCTTTTGAGCTGAAATTCTGAGATCTTGGTTATTATGTTCCTGGCTGTAAGTTTATTTTGGTCATGGTGAGCTGGAGTCACACGCCTCACTTACTTGTATGTCAGATTCTCTTCTCATATTCGGGAAGTCGCCAGCTGCTCTATCTGTTCGTAGTCTTTTTACGGCATTTATGTTGACTTCTGCTTATTCGTTGGCACCTGTCAGTCTCATATTGTTTTTCTTTGTATAATTTTGCAGCTGATAAATTACTTTTTCTGGATCACCTATTATTTTTAAGAGATTTCTCCTTTCATGATCACTAGCGGCAATCCTGTATTTAAGGTCTGAAAGTTTGCCGTCAGTTTTGTTCAAGAAGTTTTGCCAGATTTCAATGGAATTTTTAATTTCCTGGACATCTCTGTGAGTCCATTTCATCCATTCTATGTATTTCCTATACTGACCATGTGTGCTTTCCATCCTCTTCTTATCATCATTTCATCTATTTCTTTCTAGATTTGTTGAGCAATTTCTTCATCAAGGTTGACATTTTTTTACCTGAGAGATTCTTTCTGCTCTGACTTCCTCTATAGTCTCATGGATTTTTTTTTTCAGAACCAGGGATCAAACTCAGGACCTCGCACTTTGTCAGGCAGGCACTTGTGCCTCTGAACTATCTCCCCAGCCCCTATGGATTTGTTTCTTTACATAGGTTACTATCATTACAGAAATTTGAAATGTATGTCTTCTATCTTCCTCTACCTCATTGTCTCCTGAACTTGTTCTGGGTAGGTTAGAGGTCTGAGATTGCATCTTGCTGCTGTGTCTTCTCATTTTCTATTTCAAAATGTTTATTATTTACTGGGTCATTCCTTGTAAGTTTTGTAGTAACCATGGCTTTTGTAGGTGGCTATATCCCTAGTGCCAAGTCCTCTCTAGGAAGTCTGCTCCTTAGGGATGGCTTCTGGACAGGATGTTCGTGGCTTGTTTCTATTCCAATGCCCTACATACCCAGTTAATTGCAAGTGAGATGTTGCTATCTGTGAGGTTCACTCACCAGTTCTCTGGTATTGGGCTGTAGCGAAGTAATCATCCCAGAGTGTCCCAGTGTTGTCACAGAAGCCTCCCGATATTGTTACGACTGATTATAAAATATAGAACATGCTAACTAAAGAAACACAATTGTTAATAGCAATAGCATCAAACACAGCTTAGAAACTGGCACCTGGTGCAGGTACTAATTTTGTACCTTACACCATAGGAGCAAAATCTACAGGTATATAACAGAACTGATCATAAATTAGAAGTTTGTATTCAAACTGTTTCCCCTTGGTAGAATAGTTTTACCCTGTGGAGGAGATTTAAGAGCCAGAGTGGATAAAACAAAGGTAACCGAAAAGACAGTAGAAGTAAGGCTGGAGGGAAAGGTGCTTGTGTGCGTTTTGGGAGACCAGAGGAGAAGGCAGAAGAGAAGGAACAGGGCAGGAAGCAAGGGAGCCTCTGAACTTGGTCTCTGGGTTTGGGAGATGGGTTAGTTTTCTGTGGCTGGAGTTCTCCACAGCTCTTTAGAAAAGTGGGGGAAGGAAAGAGAAAAGGAAAAAGAAAAGAGAGAGAATAGGGACAGTCCAGCCCACCTGCTTCTCTCCCACGTGTCTTCGTCCCTAAGCACAATACTGGTGCACCTAACCTATCGCCTGCTGGTTCCAGTGTCATTGCTGTTTTGGAGTTATCATGCCCCTTGTCCCACCTGCCCACCTCGTGGGGACCCTCCTGTGTGGCTGGCATTCCCTCTGGGCTCTGGGCTCTCTCTAGCAGTTCACCTCAGTCGTGGCAGCAGCAAGGGGAGGGGTCCTTGCTGGGCCTTCCAGGTGGCTCAGTAGCTGTGACAGTATGGGAGAGAACAGCCCTGTCCTTCACCCGGGCCCTGTGGCAGGGAAGATGGTGGTCTAGGAGACATTTTTACTTAGAACATGCCAGTAAACACTGATTCAAACTATACAGCCAGATGGGAAAATCAGATCCCTTCCGACCCAGCGATGCCATGCATTTCTTCAATCATTAGTGGTTGGAAGGATGTCAAATAAGATTATTTCAAATCTCATAGTCTTTGCAAAGATGGCTCTCAGGGGGCTGGTAATTCCTAAGACTCTCAATGTGCAAAATTGCTGCCAGATCCCAGAACCTATTGACCTGTCGGAATGTCCTGGTCAGACTGCTGAAGAGAGTCTCAGATTCTCAGCATCTCCCCCTTTCTCCATTCAGATGTGGAAGGCTGATGTTTCTGGGCCCCACTGCCCAGGACAGACTAACTGCAGCTCAGGAAGCACCTACAGAGTACACCCTCGGTCACTTCCCACTAACCCTCACAGGAAGGAGTTTTTACAACTTCCTGTCCAGCAAAATTTCCCCGAGTGCCTACAAGGTACCAAGCACATGCTAGAAGCAAACACAGAAAAAGCACAGGAAGCCAACCATGCCTACAGGACAGTGAGGAAGGCAGATGGACAAGGAGGAACAAGGCGGTGTAATTAAGGTTATAACAACAGAGAAACTGGAGAGTTATAAAAAAAAAATCTAACCTTTCCAAGGCAGTGGCAGCTTTCACCTGGAAGACAACATTGCTCTGGGCTGTGAGGATGGATAAAGGCTGCCTGGTGGTGCAGAAGGTCCCTGATGGAGCAAATGACACCAACTAACAAAGGCCCAATGTCCTTAGGAAAACTTAGCTGGCCATTATTCTTTGCAAATTCCTTCGGGCTTTTGCTATGGCCACTGCATTCTCTGAGGTGCAGAATTCTGGGTGTTTCTCTAGACTTCCTTCTCCGGCCCTTGCAGACCATTGGTGGCCCTGTGCTGCCTTTTCTGCTCCCTGGTTATCTTTACATCTCCTGCTTGAGCAGTTCTCGCCAGATTCCTCCATGGCCACCACTACCTCTCGTCTCCATCCCGTCCACCACCACACTCTCTCTAAACCGCAACTCTCGTCTTGCCACTTCTGTGGCCCAGTGGCCAAGCTGTACCCTCACATTAGAGTCCCCACCTCTCAGCGTGGCACTGAAGGCTCTGCACAGCCTCCTCCTTCCTTCTTTACACTCTTTCTGCTGCCCTTGCACAGAGAAACGTACCCATAATGCAACTCCATGAAACCATCCCATCATCCTTGCCTTCTCTGGTACCTTCATGAGGGCCATTTCCCGGCCTCTTTCCTTCCCACTCACGCAAGGAAAATTCCCGATTCAGAGTCTGTGCCTCTGTCTCTGACTGCCCCTTTTCCTCTCACTCACTTGTGGGGACCCTCCAGGCATATTTGAGTCACAGGGTTCCTTGCGTATTTCTCTGAGTAAATGAGGGCTTGAGGGTGGGGACATGAGCATGGCCATTTCTGTGTCTTTAGTACCTAACATAAGAGCTGGCACATATGTGGCAAGTGAATGAAGGGGACTCAGGAAAACCTATTTTCTAAGTCACTTATTCACTCACAGGGCAAAAGTTAGTTGAGTGTCTACTCTGGGCCAGGTATTGCTCTGGACACCGGGGATACAGCCTTGAACGAACAAAGCCCTTTTTACATTTTAGTGTGGTTTTACACTGGCCCTTAGAGTCCATCCTTCCCTTCCTCCCTTCCATCCTTTGATTAACATTCACTTAATGAGTAGTTCCCTGCAGACCACTTTATGCTTTTCCCTTCACACACACACACACACACACACACACACACACACACACTGCCTTAGTGTCTACATCTCCTAACCATTCCCACTCCTCAAAAGCATGACAAGCAATGTGAGTTTCTGAGTAGACATTTGTTGAAGTCCTGCAACATTTGCACAGATGGTTAGCTATGAAAAGCCGGGAGATGAGGCACACTCTGCCCCTTCAATGTGTTCTGAAATATAACAATTTGTGAGAAAAAAAAGTTAGAAACCAAAGGAAAATTCAAATGGTAACCGCTGTTGTTCACATGCTGTGGTTTAGAGGGCAAGGGAGAATTTCTGAGGCCAAGTTTTCCCAGCAAGTGCTACGCCCATCAAGGTGACAGGGGCTTCAACCTCCTTGCTGCTGAACCCTGGTGCCAGCCAGATCCGGAGACCTGTGCCCAGAGGACTCACACAATCCCAGCAGAACCCAGGAGGCCGACCAGCCTTCTTTCACGTGGAGTGGGATTCCCCTGCGCCTGGGCCCACACACCCAGCCAGACCCAGGGCCTGCAAACTCGCCACAGGGCCCAGAGGCTCCACTGAACTCGTTCCAAAAGGCAAATTCCTGGAGTTCCACTTCCTCTCTGGAAACTGTGACGAAGAGTCTGCCTGTCCCAGCGGAGACCTGCACGCTACTGTGACTCCATGGGTCCCCATCTGGGGCTTCAGATCCTCTTTATGTGGGAAAAGGGTAAAACAGAAAACTCTGCAGCCCAAACCCTCTTTGGGAGTGACAGGAAGTCCCGTTCTAATTCCAAGCTCCTCCAGGGGCTCTCGTGTTTCCCCTCAGGGCTGCCCTGGCTTTACCCTCTGACAGAGAGATGCATCCTGTAGCTGAGCCTTCTGAGGTGCAGGCAGGGCATTGCCCAGGTAGCTGTTCTATTTCTCAGAGGCAGAGGCTCCTCAGACTGGACAGGCCCATGCCCACCTCCTATCCAACAGAGGAGAAACCTGGTATGCATTTGTTCCCACACCACAGAGGGCCGTATTTCACAGCTCTGGAGGGCAGAAGAAGCTGCGGTCAGATGTCCACAGGCTTGGTTTCCTCCAGAAGTATTCCCCCTGGCCCTTCTTCCCTCCGTGTAGGCCCTGAAGCCACCTTTCCGTGACCAACCTTCTTCTTCGCATAAGGACACCAGTCCTATGAGAGGAAGGCCTACACCCGTGACTTTAGTTCAAATTGTGTTTCATAAGGCCCTATCCCCAAAAGCAGCCACATTCTGAGGTAGTCGGGGTCAGGGCTTTCAAATTTGGGGAACCACAACTGAACGCATAGCCTAGGAAACCCACAGGCTCTTCCTGACCTCCTGGCAAGCAGCAACCCTCTCAACATCCAGCCCGCGAGGGCCTTCTCTGGCTATCAGTCCAGTGTTGCGCCTGCAGATCCTTCACCCCAGGCCTCTGTCTCATGTCCTTCACAACACTCATCAGTTGTACCCCAAGAACAGCCACATGTAATTCATACACTCTGAACCCCCGGTCCTAGCTAACAGCACCTTAATAGAAAGTAGTCCCTGCCATCCACCCCTTGCCTCACCCACTACCCCGGCCATCTCTCTCTTCCTTGAAGAACATTCCAGCCTCATCTCTACCCGAAGGCACTGGCACCCCCCGGCCCTTGCACGGCTTCTGGTCATTCACGCTCATCCTAAGTGTCACCTCTTCAGGAAGGCCTTCGTGACCGGCCAGGCTGCAGCCAACACCGAGTCACACCGGTGGTCCCCGCGTGTCTTGGTTACTTTTCTCTCGTTGCTGGGACAAATACCTGACACACAAGCTTGGGGGAGCAAGGGCTTCTGTAGCTCACAGTTCCTGGAGGTCTCATCATTTAAAGCAGCCTGAATTACGCAGCAAGACCTCGAGACTCTACGCCACTGCGTCCGGGATGATTCGCTCCATACCTTGGAGAGACCCCCGCCTGGGGTTGGGGGGAAGGGGGGAAGAACCTCTGACAGCAGGTGCTGTCCATGTAAGGGTTGGCGCCTCTCTTGGCCTCACCCCTCAAGCCCGCCCCAGGCCCTCTGGCCACGCCCCTTGAGCCACGTGCTTGAGAGCTCCATGATTTACATGAGGCTTGGGGGCAGGGGGGGGAACACAACTAGATACAAACCATAACACTGATGGTCCCCGCGCGCCTGAGTGCTCTGCAGAGCGTCCTGAGGAGTCCTTGTTTCTAATCACATGATTCCTTGGGGTGTCCTCCTAAAAGGAGGGGAAAAGACAAGAGCCAGCCTGCTTTGTCTTCTTTTTCTTTAATCTATTTCATCTAGGGTTTCACTATGCAGCTCGGACTTGCAATGATCCTCCTGCTTTCAGCCTTCCCAGCGCTGGGATGGCAGGTGTGCACTGCCACACCCTGTCTCGGTGGCCAGCTCAGTACACCCAAGGGCAGGGCTGGTGCAGCATGTGGTGCTGGGGATCAAACCCCAGTCGCTGTGCCTGCTTAAGGAGGCGCCTGCTCTGCTGAGCTATCTCGCCAGCCCCAGCTTTCCTAGTCCTGTTCACCACCATATCGCCCATGTTCACACTGTCTTTGGCCATCGTAAGCACTCAGAAATTTTATAAACAATGCAGTGAGCAAATGAGCACCTGAATGATGAGCCAGCCCGGAGCTCCTCCACTCCCAAGCAGCTGTCAGTGGGGCCCACGCTGTGAACTGCAGGTCTGTGTCCTCCGTGAGTCCTGTACAGCAGCCCTCTCCCCTGCTGGGATGGTACTGGAGTTGGGGCACATGAGAGACAATTCAGAGAGACAGGGCCAGGAAAGTGGAACCCCAGGAAGGTACCAGCACCCTTACAAGGAGCTGGAGGGACCAGAGCTCTCCCACTCCCTGCCGTTGATGACACAGGGGGGCAGGGCCTTCTGCAAGCCAGGCAGTGGCCTTTTCCAGACCCCACGTACACTGACTTCCACGCTTCCGTGGCCCTGGAAGGCCCGCTAGTCTGGGGTCTTCTACCACAGCAGGCCAAACCCCTGAAGTGCTAGCTAGTGCTGGGTGGGGAGTGGCTGTCCTGGGCAAGACATTCAGCAGCACCCTGGAGTGCTACCAGGGACATCATCTCCCAGCCACTGCAACTGAAATTTTCTCCAAACCCCAGCAAATGTCTCCTGGGAGAAAAAAGAGAAAAAAAAAAAAAAAAAGGCAACGAACTGAGAACCACTCACTGGGCTGTGAGTTCCCGGATGGCAGGAACTGCATGAGAACCAGCAGACGCCAGAACCTTCCGCAACAGACAGACGCCCAGTCCGCGTTCACTGGAGGAAGGCCGAAGCTCCGCAAGCTGCCAAAGAGCAACCAGCCGCACCAGATCCACACCTTCAGCAGGATTCTGCCTCTCACAGTGTGCAGTCTCCTAACATCATGCAGCTTTTTAAAACTGCTTCCTCTTCCATTGCAGAGAAATGGCAGAAATGCCGACAGAGTGACTCTGACTAGCCATCCCTGGACCCGGGAACGTGCATCCCTGCCACCTCGCGGTAACTCACACCTGTCATCATGTTAACGGTGTGCGGTGCTGCACCTCGTTACAACCAGCCTTCTGTGCCTTCCCAGTCCTTCCTTGTTCCAGAAAGTGAGGGTGCTTTCTGGATTTCATAAATTGACACCGCTGCCTCTTTCCCTTTTTAACTGCAGACTCACAAGCAGGCTCTTTGTCAGACCTCAACAACTCTGTCGAAGGGAGACCCGGGTTGTGTGCAACACCCTAACTTCACCAAATTCTGAGGAAGTATTTTCTCCCTTAAATATTAACCTTCTATCATGGTTTGCTGATGTTCCAACCTTTCCTCGGGAAGCTTCCAGAAAGACACTTTGTCCTCTGCAGTAGCACCCTCCTGCTCTACCCGTGCTGGGCTCCTCTCTCGATCTCCCTCATGTGGCAGCAGTGCACAGATCTTCATTCTGTCTTGGGTAAGCATGGGGTCCAGGGACTCTGGGCAACAGACTACCACACTCTCTCTCTCTCTGTCTCCATGTTCCAGAAGAAAAAAGGAAAAAAAGAAAGTAAGAGCTACCAGAAACATGACCGCCTGGGAATAGAAAAGTACATGAAATCTGCTTTTTAAATTAGGGAGCTAAGTCATATTTCTATGAGTTTGAAAACAGCAGATTTTACGGAAGTGTTTAGGGTTAATCATTCACTGAAGTAAACTACAAGCACGCGCAAAGACAAAGTGTGAGCGCCACCTCATGGAGAAACGAACTGCAGGCACCCCTTGGCTCCCACAGGCACCCAGGCCCCGGGGAGGCAGCCCTGGGGCTGCAGGCAGGCAGCAGAGATGCTTGGCTCTGCAGTCAGCCTGAACCCCACCCATGGGGTCACAGCAACCAGACAAGGTCTGAGATGAGTGTGTGTATGTGCATGTGTGTATGTGCATGTACGTGCGTGTGTGCACGTGCGTATGTGTGCATGCATGCATGCGTGTGTGTGCATGTGTGTGTGTGCGTGCATGCGTGTGAGTGCGTGTGTGTGTGTGTGTGCACACATGCATGTGTGGGGCAGGGTGACTAGGGACTGAACTCGGGACCTCTGCAAAGCTGTGTCACCAGCCATTTTTATTTTTTTTATTTTGAAACAATGTCTTGCTACATTGTCCTGGTGACACGTGAACATGTGTTCCGGCAGAGCTCTGGGGCTGCAGGCGTGCACCCCACACCAAGTCTGTGATGGATCTTGCTGCCTGCCCTCCTGGATCCTTCATGCTGGGGTAACCTTGCGCTCACCGCCTGGCCTCTAACAGTAGAAGCTGTGAGCCCAGCCCAGTCAGGCGCTCTGGTCATTGCCTAGGACCATGACCTGTCTCCATTTCCCACTAGAGCTGGACCCTTCTCTAAGCCTGAACTTTCTCCAGCCCAGGAGCTCAGGCCGCCCTCTCTGCTGTCCAGAACCTGCTGTGAAGATGACAACTGACAACGCTGCCCCTCTCCTGGCCGCCTCCACACTAAGGGACCGACTTCCACAGGGGGTCTTCCTGCTGGGGCACACACTACCCAAACACACAAGAGCTTGCCCTGTCCTGGGGACAGGGCAGGCTGGATCCCCAGACTTTTGCATGGGACAGGTGGTACCTCAGTCCGTTTTCCAGGTAGCATCTGTGCCACTTGGCTTCCTATCCCTGAGGCCATGCTATTGCCAGCTCAACATGGTTCCCCCTCACTCGAGGGACAGCTGCATACCCATCCCAGCCAAAGACCCAGTGTACCTTACAGAGAGGCTCTAGCCAGCTCTGGGTAGTGGACTGGAGATGGAGACCAGCCAGCGGCGTCTTGCCACACATGTCTGATGATAAGATCTGACACATGCGTGTCAAGAGGACGCTAGAGGAAGGAGCACAGCCTCCCACACACAGGCGCCAGAGTCAGGAAGACAAGCAAAGCAATGGTGCTGATTGGGAGTGTGACAGCGCGGGTCACAGCCAACCGTCCCGCATGGCTGCAGGGCAGGGAGTCTTAAGCGTCTTTTTGGCTGGGTCATGGCATGCAGGCACCTGGTCAAGCATTGTTAGAGTTGCTGTGTGGAGTTTGTTGGATGAACTGGACACTAAAGCAGTGGACCTTGACTACAGACCCACTTCCACCCACACTGCAGAGGGGCCTTACCCAACATTTGGAAAGTCTAATCACCAAGCAAAAAGGCTGTCCGCCAACAGCTGCCCTTTGGTTGAGACTGACCCTACTGCGGGTCTCTAGCCTGCCGGCCAGCTCTGCAGACTGTGGTTGCATCTTCACGCCTGGGTGAATTACAGTTGTACAGCGCAGTCAGGAAAAGTGCCTGGCTCAGCCCCGTGGCCCTCACCCGTGCGGCA
Organism: Capromys pilorides; assembly: GCA_004027915.1. Classification (NCBI taxonomy): domain Eukaryota; kingdom Metazoa; phylum Chordata; class Mammalia; order Rodentia; family Capromyidae; genus Capromys; species Capromys pilorides. Next base: position 15,722 of record PVKN010006007.1, read on the forward strand.
GTAGGAGCCCACCCTCCAGAGTCTCCAGCCCAGCCCTCCAGGGCTGCTGCTCGCGGGGCCATCTAGTTGCCCCCTGCCCCCGCAGCACACTTAGCTTTCCTCATTTGCCACCTCCACTGCTTCCCCCTCAGGCTTTGGCATTCTTCAAAATCCACTGTTTCCCTGGCCACCCGTTGTTCCTGTCCCAGGCCAACCGCAGCGTATGATGGGTCTGCTTTCACGAGCCTCACGGTATGTCGGGCCCCAGACCTCTCACTGGGTTAAAGACATCCGGAGACCGGAAAGAAGCATGGTGACCCCTGGAGTAGCCAAGACCAACCACCACTGGGTCAACCATTTCATAGGGTGAAGGGGACTGTCAGGGATTTCACAGCACTTTGCACCATGTGAGAAGAGAGAAACATAAAAGGGAACGGGACCAGGAATCCAAAGGCACAAACACAGAGACAGAAGCCAGGACAAAGGCAGAGGCAGAAGGAGAGAAACGGCACACAGCTATTGTTAGGCCACGGCTACTACACGAGGATCGGAGAGCGGACGGAAAAACAGGCAGACGTGACAGAAATGTAGAAAGGAGATCAGACAGGCCTGACCATGAAGAGCATGAAAAGGACAAAGAAGGGGGAAAAAGCAAGCGCGAAGAGGAGGAGCCAGTTAGGAACTGGACTGACAGATAAAACACAAAGGCAAAGCGCTAGGATCGCTGTGGTGTGAACAATGGCCAGGCACTGCAACTTCCTGTCCCTGCACCCTTCTGCCACACCGGACGCCTTCCTGTCCCTGCCTGCCATGCTGGGCCCCTCTCCTCCATGCTCGCCGCTGGTGTTTTGCAGGTCACTTGGTTCTGCCTTTTGGCGCAGTGCGCCCTGCACCGGGCTCATCATCCTTTTGCACTGATCGCAGGTGTAGGAATTGAATATTTTTAAAAGCTTTATATTGCTTAATATTCAAAGATTTGTTTTACTAATATGAAATAGAGCTTAGAAATTTTAAAAGACTGCAGAATCTCTGCCCACCCAACTCAGAGCCATCAGCTCCAGTTTTCCACTTCTGTCGTCCTCTGCCCGTGAGCCGTCCCTGCTATGCTCAGCATGGATTCAGAAAGGAACACTGGTGCGTGGCATGCGAATGGCCCAGGCTCCAAATCGCCACCACAATCTGGGTGCTAGCTTCAAGGAGCCTCCCCTGCTTCCAGATGAGGAACAGGCCGGGAGGCCAGTGGGGGCGACCAGACCGCGCGCTTCCAAGCTGGTCCGAGGCCACCCTCTCAGACAGAGCCGCTGTTCACTGACTTGGCCTGGTTTGCTCATCTCCAGCACAGAGCACAATAGCGACCTCAGCCTGCGTGCTGGGGCCGTCAAGGTTCGCCGCATAACACGGGCAACACACATGGAGAACTCATCGGCTTCTTCCAGCAGGATAACAACTTTATCACCCCGGCATAACCCAGGCAGCCTCACAGCTGCAGCCAGGGCAGTAAATCAAAAGCAGAAATCCAACCCCGGCACGCCCCGGGCGAGCCCCCGGGGGCTCGTGCGCACTTGTCTCCTGTCAGTATGTGCCCGGGAGGTTGAATGGGCTGTTTTCAATCATGACCAAGTGGCCGCGCTGGGGGGCCCAGCTAAGGTGGCAGCCACACCCCCAGACTGTCCTTCCCGCTGGTTACAAGGACGGCATGATCTGGCTTCTCAGTGTCCCCACGTCTTCCATGTGCTGCCACCTTAGAAGTACCAGGTTTACCTTGGCATTTCCCTGACTCGGGCGGGGAGAGAATGCCTGCCCCATGAGGGCCTTGGTTCTGTGCATGCAAGAGCATTGCTCAAACTGACCTAATATGGGACATTGGGCTAGCTCCGGAGGGGATTTTGGCAAGTGGAGAACTAGAGACCAGGCCTTTTGCCAAATTCTATTCTCATGAAAAAAAAATCAGTTACCTATTCTGAGCAGACACATAAAATGGTCTGTTGTAAATGCCTCCCAAAACGTTGGGGGAATTTTTCCATCCTCTCATGGTGGGTTATAAGGGACTTGCTCAAACACAAATTAGTCATGCAAGCTGTGGAAACCATGTATCTATCAAGACCAAAAAAAAAGAAAAAGAAAAGGAAGAAGAAGAAGAGGAAAATAAATTCTGAAAGTCCTGTTTCCTTTATTTGTATTTCTTTCTAGTAGTCCTGAAATCAAAGATTAATTTCATAAATCTGATGAAAATGTAGATATTGTGTCTTAGTTACTCTTCTCTCGGTGCTGGGACAAATACCTGACACTCAAAATGAGGGAAAGAAAGGTTTTATTTAGCTCACAGTTACTGGAAGTGTCAGTCCATAGTCAGCTGGCTCCAAGGCAGAGTGGCATAGGGCACAGGGCAACCTTTCATGGTGGCAGCTAAAAGCAAGAGCACAGGGAGAGGTAGCAGCAGCTCAAGCAGCTAACTTCTCTTCCTCCCTTACACTGAAATGCAAATCACGAGCCCCAGGGGAGGCGCAGCACCCATTTCCACAATAATCAATTACAAATTCCAGAAGCTGCCCCATGACTGCATGAGGCTTTGGGGGGACACTGTACACGCACCATAACAGATGGCATGGCTGCAGGACCTCACGGCATAGAAAAGATAATGTGGCAGACTGTGCAAATAGTGACAGTTTTATTTCTTCCTTACCTATTCTTATTCCTTTTATTTCTCTCTCTTGTCTAAAGGTTGTAGCTAATGCTTCCAAAACTATGTTGAATAGGAATGGTGATAGAGGACATCCTTGTCTTGTACCAGACTTGAGAGTAAAAGATTTCAGTTTTTCCCCATTTAGAATTATGTTAGCTGTTGGATTATCACAGATGGCTTTTTTCAGGTTGAGGTAGAGGTCCTCTATGCCTATTTTCTGTAGGACTTTGAAGGATAACAAGTGACCCTTTGGAGTAGCTCCCTGCCCCAGTAGGATGTTTGGGAATCTAAATGTGGATGCTGGAAGGGACCCAAAGTATTTTAAATCATGACGCTGAGAGCCTTATGTTAGTTAATATATCTAGGAGACCGTGACCCTCCTGATGTGAGGGTCGTTTTTCTTCTGCATGCATTAGTGACCTTCCAGCTGGCTATGTGCAGGAAGACCTCCCTCGGCAGATGTGGGCACAAGGAAAACAAGTTTAAAGGCTGGCCAGATAGCTCAGCAGATTAAAGCACCTGCTTACACAGATGCAGGGGCCGAAGGTTTGATCCCCCAGCCTGCCGTGCTCACACTACCCCCAGGGTACACTGAGATAATAGTTGAGATTGGGTGTGGTGATGTGTGCCTGTAATCCCAGCTCTTGGGAGGCTGAAAGCAGGAAGATCACTATCCGTCTGATCTGTGTAGTGAGACCCTGAACACCCTGTACTAAACATATTTGAAAAAGATAGAAAAGAAGTTTAGAGGGGACAGGCTCCAGATCTACACGTATGAAACGCATACTCTCTTACAAAACTGGTGTATGTGAGAAACACCTGCAGGGGGCGTTCTCCTTCCTCACCTCTGTTCTTCGCCCATTCTGGGGAGGAAAGAATGCATATTCCACAGAAAGCAAAGGAATAACTCGGTGCTGGGAGCTCCAGAAGCTCTGCGAGTGAGAAAGCAACACCCAGCCTCGGTTTACCACCCAGGAAAGCATCTCAAAAAACACTTTCCTTCCTTGATCAGTAATTACTTCATGCCATGCAGCATCTACACATATTTTTGATCAGTTGTGAGCTCAGGATTATAATGACGCTCCATCAAAAGGCATTAGTTTTAAAACTCAGAGCTTTGGCATCTAGGGAAAAAAACATTGGGTTCAATTTTTAAACCGTTTTTCTATTACAGAAACATTTTGTAGGTTGATCAATAAGGGTGCTAAGGGGCCAGGGAGATAGCTCAGTTGGGCCCGAGTTCAATCCCCAGTCCCACAAAAATAAAAAAAAATAAATAAAATAAAATAAAAAAATAAGGGTGCTAAACATACACAATGCAACAAGAGAAAACTCTAATGGGGATAGAGTGGATGTTGGATAGCTAATATGAAAAAGGTGTAAAGTAGAATCTCCTATGAAGTCTATGCATGTGGTTTTTGATTAGATGATAGTAGGTATCAATAAATGTTCGATATTTACAAAACACTAGAAATTATACCCTGTAAAACTATTTAAATTGATGAAGAAGAACTCATGCCAAGTTAGAAATGTCTAAGGTTATGTAATTGTTTAGGGCATAAAAGGGAAAAATGCAAAGATCATTGGGTTTTACTTTTCAGATGAGCAACTGAATCCATGGTAAGGAAGAGCAACAGCTTGGCGTGGGCCTCTCCTGGTGCCGGGCCACTGCGGGTCTGAGGAGCTCATCAGCAGCAGAGAGGCTAAATGCTCAGCCGACACAGCTCTGCCTCCTAGCAACACTGTGAACAGCCTTTCTCACACTGCACCTGTGGGAGGCCACGTGGCTAGCGAGAGCCAATGGGAGCTAAGAAGGGTGACACGCCCTTCCAGGCCAGAATGACCGTAATCGTGCAGCGCCCCTGCCCCTCAGTCTTCTCATCTGTCAACTAATGACGCAGAGCAAACTTGAAACGTTGGGTCCCGTGTGGCAGACCCGCAAGGCAGGTGAGCTCCTGAGCCCATTGCGTGTGATTGCCCAGAAAATCCTCTTAAGAACCACAGGAAACCGTGTCAAGAGATGCAGTACTCACAGGCATGCACAGGTGTGTGTACACATGTGTGCATGTGCGCGATGCCACCGATTATCTGGATTTACCCATCTCCTAGTAAGCCTGACTAAGCGCTCACCCATTCAGCAGGGTCCTCCTCACGGAGTTCAAGGCTTTCCCTCACTCCACCCGAGTGGCTCCGTCGCACCACCACCTGCACTTTGGTCAGTCTGTTTCACACATTCATCAAAACCAAGGCTGGAATGACTTCTGTTAACTTGTACATTGACCAGGCTGGTTCATTTTAAGCCAACATTCATTCGAATTCCTGACTGAAACCTAAGGCCTGTCTCTCAGAAGGTCCAAAATGAAGGCAAATATATTGATCCTTAAATCACAGGAAATCTAATAAAGTATTCGTCTAATACAGGTCTTCATCTGCTTCATATTAATTTATTATAGAAAAAAATTACGCTCTGCACAGGCATGAGGGTCAGGGGCTCCTGGCGTGAGGTTCAGATACCCTAGCACTTGTGACAGCTGAGCTTGCGTGTCCACCTTATGGAGCTGTGGGACGCCCGGCCATCCCTGGGACCTCACTCCTGAGCATGTCCGTGTGGGTGTTTCTGGATGCAGTTAGCAGCCGACCTGGCAGAACGAGGGAGGCAGACGGACCCTCCTAGTGCAGCTAACACCATCCAGTCCTCTGAGAACCCCGACAGGGAAACAGAAAGCCAGACTCACGCTAAGACTGACTGATCACAGGACCCACGCGGCGGGCACCTTTCTCCCCTGGGCCTGGCTGCCCCCAGCTCTCAGGTCTTTGCAAGAGCTTGGGATCTACATCACTGGGACCAACCCTATCACCAGCAGCCTCAGATCTGCAGTTGGCGCACGGTAGATTAGGGGACGTCTCAGTCACTGTTTCATCGTCCACGTACACTACCCGGCAGCTTCAGCTTAAAGAAGCTGGATCACAGTTGCAGCCCGTGAACGGCTGGCTCCAAACAGCACCAGGCTAGCAGATGGGCCTGTGAGAGGAGGCCCTGCCCACGTCTGAGTGGACCGGAAGCAGAGCAAGCAGGACGGAGCTGTGGAGGGAGATCCCTCCCCAGGTCACCCCCCCCCCCCAGGGACCACCTCCTCCCACTGGGCTCTAATGGGAAGTCAGCTATACTCCCCTGACAACTTAACCTTCCAAAGCCCCACCCCCCAAGTTCCCATGAGACCACGGGGGCTTGATCTAAGCTATGACCAAGCACTTCTTAGCCTCCACGATCATGTGAATCAATTCTTTGTTTTATACATAGATACAGAATAGAAATTAAATGGACATTGGATATAGATACAAAGACATAGAACTACAATGTATAGATAGGTGTATCTATCCATTTATAATTTTATATATTTATAATTATATAATAAAATATATCATATGTATAATACATTATCTTCCAACATCATTTTACAAAACTACGTTCCTTACATTCCAGCCAAAATTAAATTTTTTATTTTATTTAATTTAGTATAAGGGGCTGGGGAGATAGCTCCGTGGCACAAGTGCCTGCCTGGCAAGGGCAAGATCGTGAGTTCAGAACCCCATTCACCCCCCAAAAAAATAGAATAATTACCGTCTTTAGGTGACATTTATAAAAAGCCTAAAACCTGCCACAAATGTCAATATTTTCCAAGCTGTTCTTCTAGGAAAGCTTTCAGGAAATAGTTCCAGGTAAAAGAAAGGTCTTTCCTGTTCATATAACTTGTTCGCTTGCTGGGTCTCCAGCGCAGGGGTGGCGACCAGCGGTGGCGTGTGTGGCCTCCGCGCGCTGGAGGTCGTGGTGGGGCGCTCAGAGCTGGGGCCACCAGGCTACGGCAGACCCTGAGGGCGCATGGGGCCCACTCAGGCCGGTGCCTCAGACTCCAGAGGTCCGTGCTTCGAGCCGCCCCACGCTGTGTCCCTGCGCCCCAGACCCCACTGGCAGCGAGACCGACCCGCCAGCTCGGGACCCCGATCCCCAGCGCTTGGCACCTGCAGTCCGCAGCTGCGCACTGCACGCCGCCGTCTGGATTGAATCCTCCTGGGCCCAGATTACCACGGCTGCAAGAGTTGAGCCTCCCAATGAACAACCATACTGCACACTGGCGAATAACAGTGGGTCTGCTGCAAACGTGAGAGGAAACTCAGGACGGGCAACACCGAAGTCCGCAAAAGTGGGAGAACGCTTACGGCACATCACCCCTGGACACACGGCGTGTCCCACAGCGTGCATGCGTGCGGTGGTAGGGCATGCAAGCCTGAGAACCTAGCCAGCTGCAGAGAGCAGGAGCAAGCCCTTAAGCAGGTTTACTCATCTTGGGTCCCTGACAGCATCCTGGCAATAGCTCGCCGGTCCTCCGAGCCCCTCCAGAAGTACCACAGCATGGACCAGTTCCTCAGTCACTGAATAAAAACAATCATCAACCCGCAGTAACCTAGTGAACATGCTAGCTGTGGAGCGCGTGTGGAACATGCAAGTGGCTTCATGCGCCTCCCTGAAGCGTTCATACGGGCTAGCATTTATTTCCATTATTTCGGCTGGAAGAATTGTGGTGCAGCGTCTCTCGCTGCGGTCTTAAATGTGGTGAAAGTAATGGCGTTTGCTTTCCAAGAAGGAAAAGTATCCGTCCGCCGTCCTGCAGGGCGTGGCTGAGCAGGCGGGCCAATAGCACGTTGTTTAGGATTTACAACAAGAATGACGGCAGATCAAGCAATTATATTTGTATGGGCAAAGCGACCCAATTCCATGCAAACCTGAGGGCCGTTGCCTGTGTGTGGAAATTTACTCAGTGGCCGGCTCCTCTCCGCAATATCTTCTCCTGCTGGGACCCAAATCACATGCTGCCACCTTAGCCCGATACTTAATTCGCCAGGGCCATCTTCTTCATGATTATGAGGCCCGACTCCTAAACATGTGCCAAAAATCATTCACCTAGTTTGCAAATTGCTACTGGACTCGGCTGAGAATAGGCCAGTGTGGTAAAGGAGGGATTAGAAGAGTCCAGAGTCTCTGCTGAAATCCAAAAGACCATCTCTGAGATGGTCACTGAGTGCCTGGATTAAGAATTATCAAGGCACCCCAGTGGCATGGCTGGCCCATTTGATTTTGCCGCAGTGGCAACAGAGTTTGAGAACCAAGATGCGATTCTTTCCGATGATGAAGAGCTAGGGCTGGGGAGATAGCTCAGTAGAATAAGCGCTTGCCACGCAAATGCAAGGACCTGAGTTCAATCCTCATCCCCACAAAACAAAAACAAAAACAAAAGAGTTTGACCCTCTTTGGAAGAGGTGGCATGCTGAGTGGCTCCAGTCCCCGACTCATTTGAAAAGGCGGCTCAGCTACAGCGACTCAGATGCTCAGAGAGCAGAGGCTCTCCTGGAGCAGGGGACACTCGGTGGCCAGTGCCCACCCAGGACTTACTGGGCCACCACATCCAGTAGTAGAAGCCACTGCTACACCCCACCACAGTCTCCAGCACTGGATCTCAGGGAGCAGGCGCTGGTTCACAGTACATTTTCTTTCTGGAACCAGTCTAAGTGTGGTGACTCAGAAGTCCACAAGGACACATTGCCCGTTGCCAAAGGAAGGATCTTGCAAAGGAAGTACAATGGCACTGAACCTTCGCTGTGGGTGTTTAGGTTCACACAACCCTAGAAACCGATACACCCACCTTTACAAGAATCTCCAAGAACCCAGATGCCTCTCACCAGGGGGTGGCCCACTGCCCGTGTGCACCTCATGGTGGCTGGGACCCAGACTCACCACAGACCTCTGCCCTGTGGCTCAGCCCAGAGGCATGGGTACTGGTCAGACCTGGTGTCCAGGGCAGCAAAGATCTATCTGAAGCAGTGCCACACGCCAATTCACAGTCTGCGCTAGGTATAGAAGCAAGGAGAATACCGGAAGCCAATGCCCGGCAACCTAAAATGAACTTGTAGAAAAGGAGGAAGTAAAAACGAAGAAATGTGGCAGGTAGGGGCTGGGGAGATAGCTCTGTGATACAAGTGCTGGCCTGGCAAATGCAAGGTCATGAGTTCAAAGCCTGGTCCCACAAAAAAAAAAAAAAGCAGAAAGAAACGTGGCAGGTATTTTAATTTCTTTTTATTATATCTAAGCAGGAAATAGTTACATCAGAGCAAAAATACATTTTTTCAAACTTATTTGTTACAGAATTGTAAACATATATTTGCATCATAAAAAAATTGTTTGCTTGCTTAACAAAGTTAAATAAATGTCAGTCTGCCTTCTGGGAAAGGGTTTGCTCCAGCCGTTCATGGGCTAATACTGAGCTAGGATCTCTGGAATTTCCTCAGGCTTCCTTGCTGGGGGGTCCGTATGTCATCTGCAGCCACTGCTCCCCTTAGCCCTGTTGGAGAGGCACAGGTCCCCTCCTCTCTGGGCTTTCCTCATGCAGTTCCTGGTCTAGTGAATGCTCCTGCACCCCCTCGGCCCACATCACCAAGGGGCCGAAGCTTCCCCCCCCAGTCCAGGCACAGCGCTTTGGGCATCATGCAGTCTTCTTCAGAAGCCCCTCCCAGCACTAGTGTGAGCCTCTCTCCACAGTCTCCCCACCTTCTGCCCCTTCAGTCCTCCCATCGACGCCCCATCTCCTTCACTAAATGGTAAGCAAAAACCAAAGAGTTGTCGTTTGCTGGTCCCAAGCAAAAAACCCAAACAAACAAAAGCAAAGAGGCACAGTGTATGTTCAATAGTTTTTTCTTCTGTGATGACTGACACTTCCAGCACGTGCCATCAAAGCTGAGGTTCTAATGACGTAACATATCTGATCTGGCTTGTCGGTTTCTTCAGTGACCCTAAAGATGTGCGAAATTCCATCTGCACTGGTACTCCAAGCCAAGGACAAGTTTCCAAGTAGAGCCATGGAGTACAGCCGCCAGCAGGAGGCCACTGCCTCGTTACTCCGGCTTGCTACGTTTCGGACCAAGAATGAACTTCCCGAGCCACAACAGCTCGTCTTATGGCGCCAGCTGCCACTTCACACAACGTGCTGACGTGAGAACTCCTGCCACAGAAGCAGCAGCCAAAGTGAGATCAAGTTTTGATTCCTGCTGTGTTTGGGGAACCGCTGGGCTTTCAGCAAGCCAGGCAGTGACTCCTGGGCACATCCGTGCTGGCCCTGAGCACCACATCTTTAACAAGAGAAGCCCACGTTCTTCTCTGCCACGCAGTTGGTACAGTGGCTCAACCAGCAGTCTAATTCAACTGGTATTTACTGAGCAGTAACTGTAAGGCCAGCAGATCACCTATGTTTGCCAGCTGCTTTTAGGAAAGATAACTCCAGGGCCAATAAGATAGCTCAGCAGACTAAAGCACCTGCTTAGGCGAGCTTAGGCAAGCACAGGGACTGTGGTTCAATCCCCAGCACCACATGCCACACCAGCCCCACCCCAGGTCAGGCTGATCTGGCAACAAAAAGAAAAGAAAGAAAAGGGGGGAAAAATCCAACAAAACAGCTGCATAGAGAGATACGCAAAAGATCCCTATATCAGAGGCAGCTATTTATCTATAAAATACATCTTCTCCTTCCTTGTTAAAAACAACAGTTCAATTTTATTAAGAAAAAAAAAATGCTCCCAGGTAAAATTTCAAATTTCCTCTCTTCATTTTCAATTAGACGTAAACATACTGATGTTGAACAGAGATGGTTAAAATCCCTATCTCCAAAGACAATCCCAGTGGAGTTAGGGGGTCAGCATCTGAATTTAGTTGGGAAGGTAATTCAGTTTATATCAGAGCCAACTCCACTTCCTGGCCCACAAATTGGCTGGTTCAAGGCCTGCTGCAACTCAGCCTGAACAATAAATCTCTCAGCGCCACAGCCTGTCCAAACAGCTCGCCCACCCTGGGCATTCTGTCTACTTACGGCTGTTCTCTGCCCTTGCTTTGGGCTTGTGTGCCGCCATCGCCCCGGCTGTGACAGCGGCTTCTGGGTCCTTCACATAGGTGTCTGCGTCCATCGCCTGCTGACGCCCGCACGGCCATCTCCTAGCACCTAGCCTAGCCCACAGGTCACTGCCCTGTAGCTGCCGTGGTATCAAGTTCCCTGGTCATTCAGGTAAGGACAGCTCTTCAGCACAGCAGAACCCTCACCAGCCAGGCTGGACCTTTCACCTCGGTAATCCTCTAGCGGAAGGCAATCTAGAGGCCTGCGTGCCGCATACGGTTGTACCAACCATGAATGCACCATTCTAGACAGTGTCCCTTGCATCACATGCTGTTACTCAGCTATGAAAAGCCACACTGCTTACATAGCCAGGTGCTCACTGCTTAGCAGCAAAAGTCTGAGTGCACCAAGCAATACGCTGAGTCCATTGGTCTACAGCCAAAGAGGAAGAAAAAGCAGTGATAGACAATCAGTGCCCAACATGCAGACACTGATCGTTGGAAATCAGGAACGATAGGTATGGAGGACGCCTGAGCAGCTGTCCTTGAAAGAAGAGCGACTGTCTCTATTTTGGCTGAGCCTGACCCTATTTCCTTATATTCATATGTACAGAGCTGGCTAGGACTTCTGTTTATCCTTTCCGTTGGCCTTAAGCAATGTGTATTGGTCTAGCTGAGGTGCTGGTGATAGTCTTTGAAGATAGCCTGTGTGTTTCCCTGGTAACCTACAGTAGGTTGCTAGAGTGTGTACTGAACAGTTATAAGGCAGGATATGGAAGAAAATCATTCTCTCCCATTAGTGACAATAGTAATTATACGTAATTATTATAACATATTGATTTGTGTTTTCTCCTTAGTGCAACGACCTCTGAAGTAGAAATCATCATCAGTAGTTTAATAAATAAAGACATAAACATCTAGGGTCAAACTCTTTCTATAGAGATACATAATTAGCATTTCAAGAGGTGAAGAGCAACAATCAAAGCCCAGGGACAGCTATGGTTTGGGAATCCCAGAAAGCTGAGATTCAAGGAGAAAGATATCATCTTACCCTGAAGGCTTTCCATTAGCAGTCTCCTCCCATGCTTGAAACTTGTGTAATTAGTATTTGTGTGAACCTAGCATTAGGCAAATGGAAGTCAGAGATTGTAACACTTCTTTACTAAAGTGATTATGCACCTGAGAACATACCTTGACCCCAAGTAAAAGTGAGATACTTCTGAGGGTCAGGGTTCACTTTAAGAGAGACAAATCTCAGTGAGACCTCTGAGCTAAATTTATCAGGTCTTCTTGTCATTCCTTTCAGCACCAACACATAACAACACTTTCCTAAGAAGTACTGTCATCAACTGCACAGGGGTTCTTTCACCAGTTAGGACAGAAATCACAAACTGGCGAAGCTCAGCTCTTTCAGTTCAGCATGTCCAGGCTGTGAGTGTCAGAGTCTCTTAATCCCTTGTGGTAGAGCTCTTAGCACTACAGCTCCAAGCTTTAAGCTTTAAGTGTCAGCAGGTCCTGGAGGTGCCCAGCCCCACCCCCATCAGCTTCTCAGCAGCTGCAGCTCACAGCCATGCTGGCTTTGGAGCTCTTCCCAGCAGCCCTCAGTGACCCTCAGGGCCTCTTCCACAGGCCTCCACAGCCTGTGAGGTTTTGGCTCCTTGCTGCTCCATGGCTCTCTGGAGCTCCTCAGCAGCCTGCTAACTCCCACACATGCACAGGCCTAAAAGACCTCAGTGTCACCAGGTCCATCTCTGTGCCACCAGCTCAGCCCATTTTATCCAAGACAGAAGTCATGAGGAGCAACAAGGCCCCCAGAGCAAGAGTTCTCCTGGGTCTGTGCTACACCGCAGAGGGATGGAGTGCAGGAGAGAGCTTTCCCGAGGCATGCTAGAGCATGCTTCTTATGTTGAAAAAGTCCAGGCTGCAAACATGAAGTCTCCTGTATCTTGCCTATTGGGGACTTCTAGAGTGGTGATGGCGGTCATGTGGAGAGGCCGCAGGGTGGAGTCATCCAGGGGACCTGTAGGAGCAACAGTCGGGCCTAGATCTGTATCTGAAGCCAGCCACAGTCAAGGTAAACATTTCCTGGAGAAGAAGGAAGCACGGGGGCAGCCTCAGTGGTCCCAGAGATACAAGCCAGGCAAAGGAAGTGGCAGAGCCGGAGCTGTGACTGCTGCCTCCCTCAGTGGGACTCCAGAAACAGAACCAAGTTGACTATGGCCCTGGGGGCCTTGGAAAGGGAACCTCAGTTTTGCTTTTAGATCTTTCCAATGAATGGATCAGTCCCACATTCACTCTGTCGCACTCAAAAATCTGATTTAAATATTAACTTCATCAAAAAAAAAAAAAAAGAGCCTCCACTGCAATATCAAAGTAGGATTGAACCAGCCAGCTGGTCGCCATAGCCTAGCCATGCTGGTGCATACGGCTGCCCATCAAATCCAAGCTAAAGAGCCAGCCAGTCTCATGTTGTCTTGCGCCGTGACAGAGAAAGGGAGAAGGCAGCCACTCGTGCTGCCTCCTGATGTCACCTTCCAGAACTAGCAGGCTCCGCTGGGGCTCACGGAAGGTCACAGGCCTTTCCAGTGCTGTTTCCCAGCCAGTACTGAGCCCAGGGCCTTGTGCATGCCAGACAAGCGCTCCACCACCGAACCATATCCCCGTTCCCAAGCCGTGCCTAGCTTGAACATGATCGGGAAAGTACAGTCCTGCCGTGGGTCCCAGGCCAGAACAAAAACATTTATGAACACCCTTAAAAAAACTCCACAGCATCATAATGTTGCCTTGATTTTTAAGAATACCATAACTGTTGGCCCTTCCTTCACTGACCACGCCAGCGGGGCAGTGTGTTTTCACAGAGCAAGGGCTGGCCTTTGAAGGAAGATGGGACAAAGGACAGCCACACATTTGTAGAAGCCTCTCTCACCTGACTTCTTACCAGGGGGCTCTCAGCCTCAGAGTCTAATTGGAGAGGGGTCAGTGAGATTCTACATTGTCTGCTTAGAAAAACAGAGCACTCCCTGCTCTGCAAATCATTCTGCAGTCTGTGCTGTGCGTTGGGACCCAGGAGACAGAGGACCCAGGACTCAGGAGACACAGGATCCAGGACCCAGGATCCAGGACCCAGGACTCAAGAGACCCAGG
>PVKN010006008.1:0-29453 GCA_004027915.1 Capromys pilorides
TTTTTCTAATTTCTTATAACTTTTTTGTTGTTATTTTATTTTTAACCAATTTTGTACATTTATATCTGGTAACCTAAACAACTAATTTGAAGATAACATCATGGAATATAGCAACCATTATTGAATTACTATTTCTGTGTGTGTGTGTGTGTGTGTGTGTGTGTGTGTGTGTGTGTGTGTGTGTCTGACTCAGCCCACCCTGTAGGCAGGGATGGCATGGCATGTGGTGCAGGGGATTGAACTATGGTCCCTGCACTTGCCTAAACTTGCTTAAGCAACAGCGGTCCCTGTATTTGCCTAAGCTCGCCTAAGCAGGTTCTTTGGATCACTGGGCTATCTCGAGGGCCCAAATTCCTATTACTTTGTTTAGTGAAATGTTGTATCATTTCTAATGCTTTTTTTCTTTACTGTTTTGTGTTCTTTAAACATTTTTTCATGGAAGAAAAAAATCAATTTTCAATAAATAAATAAATACAAGACTTGACAAATCTTGAGTCCAATTCTTCCTAAGTAGAAGGCTGAACCAGCAAATGGCAACATCTCTCTTTCATTCCCAATTAGTAAGCCACAGTGTCAGTCCTGGTCTTGAACCTGACACACAGCTTTCATCGCTGGGCAGTGGGCAGCAGGCCTGCAGCAAGAGCAAGGAGACTTTGCAGCTTCTTCCCACTGCAGCAGTTCTGGACTGAGCTGGGTTGGTCCCTGTGCTACTGCCAGGGCTGTCTAGGGAGGGAAGATAGTGTCTATTCTGAGGTTGTAATAGAGGTGAAGGAATGCTCTTCCAGAAGAGTGGCTGCTGCTAACCATGTGATCAGGTTCTGTGACCCTGACTGTTGTCACCTTGTGAAGCCCCCGCCATTGGTCCCATGATCTGAACCAGTGCTGCTCTCTGGGAGGAGACCTTCTAGCCACCTAGGGGCCAGCTGCCTTGCTGTCTCCCATGCCTCCCGTGGCTGAGTTTGGGAGCCTCAGGCTCAGAGAGCAGTGATGGGAAGCAAAGCCACCCTTACTTCCCGGGCTGGTCGTCAGATCTAAACACTGCTCTAGAAGGAGGAATAGGGTGAGAAGGAGTCTTTCTCCCACTGCCTGGCTGAGCTCTCCTGATTCAGCATAGCAAGGATGCCTATCTTCTGTCACCTAGAGACCTTGTAGACTCTTTCCAGTGCCCAACACAGACCATGTGATTGAGACATCTCAGAAGATAGACCCTGAGTGGAGCTTTGGCATTGTGTTGTGGCAGAGTGAAAAGTGATCGCAAACCACATTCATACAGTTAAAAGGGGGCTCCTCATTTAACGGAACTCTTTGGATGGTTTAGAGCCCTATGAAATTGGGAGGGAGGCAAAATTTGAAACCTTTTGCCTTTAGCTTAGGACAGGATGGGAGGTGATAAAGGTGAGACATCTGTTCCAGGGATGTGGATACGGGACCCGCAGTAGGAAGTCAGTGTCATCCAGAGAAACAAGACAGAAATCCTTCTGCTTCAGTCATTTTTGGCTTTCTGGGTCATGCAACTGCCAAGATGAACTGCAGCGAACTGCAATGACCTAGCATTTCTGTGACATCTCACAGAGTCACCCCTGAATGCTCCCCAAGAGCAGTCACACAAGGAAGATGGGTATTTGAAAAGAGTTCAAGAATGTGATCAAACTAGGTAGTAAAAATGGACCATCCTGAGCTAGCAAAAAATTCACTCTGATTAACCTTTTTTGGCAAATTATGATGAATTGACTTAATTTCCAAGGCTCAGTGTGACTTCAGAGAAGTCATCCTAGGCTGGGATAAATTTCTAGATGACTTGGAAGAGACCTCTTGCTGAGTTCTATAGATGCAAAATCACCCGCAGCCAGCGTGGTGACTCATCCTGGGCAACACATCAGCCATGACAAGGCCAGAAAGCCAAGTCTTTGCACACCCAGCTCCTGTGCTCCATGCAAAGAGGGCCCTCACCCCTGGCCATTGTGACAGCATTCTGCTGAGCCTCTGAGAGTGACCACAACTGTCCATCAGTCAGGAAGCCAGAAAGAAACAGGAAACAATTTGGCTTTGTAGGGTGGAGAGGAAATGCCTAACTTCCCAATAGGTTGCTAGATTCTCCACTGAACAAGAGCAAAAGAAAAAGCCCAGACCCAAATTGTCTTATAGACAAAATTCCTTCATTATATAGACATCTGTACCTCTTCAGTGGGGCTGCATCCATCAGGGCCATGTGCTTGTCATGTGCCTCAGAGCAGATGTTTGCTGCTACTTGAAGACTTCCCTGTGATGTGGTTATTGCTTGAGTCTCCTGTAAAAGCATTTTTCTCAAATTAAAAAGGATGGTGTAAATTTGAACCAGGGCATAATGGCCCACTGTGTGTTCCTCATGAGACACATCAAAGTTGTGAGACATTCCCAAGCCCTCAAAGACCTCAGAAGCATCGTGCCATGAAGAGGCTAAAGGAGTGATGCTCGGCTCTGTCCTAATAGGTGTGTCATGCGTGTTCTTCAGGCCTTACTTTGAAAGGAGTTGACCTGAGCCATTTCACAGGCCTGTGGCCAGAGCTGGGAAGGCTGAAAAACAAGCCACATCTTCATCCCTACTCTGGTTTTCCCACTTCGCACAAGTGAGTGGCTTCCTTTTGAGAAAGAACGATTTAGAAGCTAAATCGTGAGGTGAAAGTGGCTGTTCCATCCATGAACAGGATGAATACATACTTACTAGGCACCTCCTCTGTCAAGAAGCGATGCCTGGATAGAGTGCGCTTTCCAGAGGTGATGATTAAATTTAAAACTCCTCTCTTGTCACTGGGTGGCTAGGGAGAACAGAAACACATGATTGATTCAATAATGAACATTGGAAAAACATAGTGGCACTGGTTAGTTGCCCCGTCATTCTGGGAGAATAAGGCAGGAGAATCAAAGGTTTGCATCCATGTTAGGCAACTTAATGACTTAGTGAGATTCTGTCTCAAAATATTTAAAAAAAATTATAAAAAGGGTTGGGGTTATAGTTCAGTGCAATGTCCCTGGGTTTAATGCCAAGTACTAAAAAATAATGAACATAAGAATAATATTTCAAGATGAAAGTAGAAACATCATTCAAGTTGAGTGGTTAGCTCAACTAATTTGAACAGTCCATGTTTTCCCCACTTCCAGGCAAAAGCTCCTGGTCTAGGTGGGCATGGCCTTTCTGCAGGAGACTCTGCTTGGACTTCAGTAGCAGGTACTTTCCTGTCCCATCTTCTGGGAGCCAGGAAGTCTTCATCTGGCTAAGGAATCATGAGCTGCCTCACTGTCATGGAGAGTGACACCCTGGTGACAGGACCCGGAGTGAACAAAGGTGGATGCTTGACTTGCTGCAGGAAGATCTTGCTCTTTGGTAAAAGCAAGGCCCACAGTTCTCCATGTGCATGTGTGAGACATTAGGGCTTGCCCAGTGGCACTGTCCCTCCCACAACACAGCCTGGGCAATGGGTCTCCATTTACTTTGCCTTTGTGGCCCAGGAAAACTGTGTGGGTCCCAGGTCTGAGTCCCATGGATGATGCAGTGTGAGTTCTCCTAACTTATCCCTGGCTCTTCCCATTCCTCTTTAGACAATCTTCAGGCTCATAAGATGCATACTTTCAGAGTCTGGTCTGTTTCTCTCCTAGAAGGACCAGCCATGGCCCACCTTTCTCATCTTCGCATTCCTTCATGGATTCTTGCTATTGTTCTGAAGACCAGCTGCATGTCACCCATTGTGTGAACTGTGGAGGTGAGATTAGAAATGTGGGGTGTATGCTTGAGTTGGGGGTGCAGATAAGTGAAGAGGCTGTGGTGGTATTGTTATGCACAACAGTAGCAGTACAGATAGAAACAAGAGCTGAGCAATCCATTCCTCTCCCTACACTCAACTGCAAGTGCAACACCATCCTACTGATTATCCAGGTTTAAGTTCAGGAGATCAGACAGATTGCTGATATCAGTAAATGATGCTTATTTAGAATACCAACCACTATTATTTATCCCTAAGGGAAGTATGCAGCTATAGTCCCACCATCTCTGTCCTGAGCACTGGGGGCTTCAACGAACGGGACTCCACCCACAGATGTGATGTGTCTTCAGCACTGACTCCTTCAAGGGCACAGCCCTGTCTGACTCCTGATAATATTTACCTAGCTTAGCTGTCTATAGTAACAGGAAGGGCTCCTGCGCCTGGTATGGCATAAGAGAAGATATCACAGAAAAGTGATGATCCGGGCCAGCCAGATAGCTCAGGGGATTAAAGAGCCTGCTTAGGCAGATGCAGGGACTAGGGGTCAAACCCTGGTATGCCTTGCGCTCACCCCTGGGGCACATTGAGATTCAATTGAGACTGGGAGTGATGGTGAGCGCCTGTAATCACAGCACTTGGGAGGCTGAAAACGGGTGAATCATTATGAGTCTGATCTAGTAGTGAGACCCTGTGGACCCTGTACTAAATACAAAAAAAAAAAAAAAAAGAAAAAAGAAAGAAAGAAAGAAAAGAAAATTGATGACCTAGGTGAATCTGAGTGAGGGAGTGGTCAGCAGGGGACAGACAGATGGCATGTGGCAGGTTGGCTACCTGGGAAGCCTCAGGAAACTTGACTAGCTGTGTGTTGTAGAAGCTCAAGCTGTTTGGGTGGCCAGGGCACAGGGCAGGGTGTGAGCACCAGGTTGTTGACTCATAGGAGGGCTAGGATGCCAGGGAAGGCTCTGAGCCCCCGAGGAGACCAGCTTCAAGCTCCCCGTTGTACTTTCTCGGGCACTTGGTTTCTCTAAGGGTGTAGAGAAATGACTGCCTCCCGGTGAAGACTTGGCCAACACAGCAGAAAAGACATCCTCATTTTACAGGTGAGGAAACTCGAGATTCATGGGGTGCCCCTGCCTGCCAAGGTCATGTGGGGCCTGAGCAAGAGCTGAGCTGTCAGCAAAATCTGCGACAGGAGGGGAAATTTGAGAAGGGACAATGAGCTTAGTGCTCAGACAAGACCACGCTAAAGGGCACTGTGAATGCTTGAAGGGATTCTAAAAAACAAAAGAAAAAAATTCCCTAGTGAACACTTTCTTTACTTTTTTTAGAATTGCATTTATTTGGTACAAGGTCTTGCTACACAGCCTCTCCAGCTCTAGGGTTGCAGGCATGTGCCACAACTGTGCTCCTGGGGTTGCAGGCCAGCACAGCATGTGATACAAGGGATTGAACTCAGCTTCTTGTACTTGCCAGGCAGACACTTAGATTGCCAAGCTATCTCCCAAGCCTCTCCCTACTTAAAACTTAATCAGGAATTTATGGTGCAGATGAGGGCAGGCATAAAAGACCAAGACTGTGAAGTTACATTCCAAATTTCTCTTATCCCAGCTCCTAAAAAGTAGACCAGGAGCTGTGTCATCATTGCTCACTAGCTTGAGTCCTTGCTTTTAGTAATAATGGAAATTAAAACAAAAGCACAAATTCACAGGGGAAAGAAACTTTAACTTGAAAGTTAGTAAGGATATAGGAAAAGACTCCAGTGTAGGTAGCTACAGGGGACACATTCTGACACAGGCGTTCAGGCTGGCCTACCCATGAAGACCAGCCTTTAAGGATTAACTTGTGGGCTAGGGCCCAGTTGATCCTTATCTCTGTCCTAATGTCACAGTTCTAGAATTCTTTCAGCTAAAGGCTGGTCTCACCCCCAGGAAGGACTCTGTCGGTGGTGATCGCTATGCCGTGGGCCTTCACTTTTCCAGGAATCAAGGTGATCACAGGTTCAGGACAGTGGCTGGAGATTGCCATGCATAGTTAATTGAATGTCCTGGAAAGCTCCATCCTGCTGTCTTCAATTTAGAAGGAGATAAGATTATGTAAATCTAGTGTTAAGAAATTTTGTTTTGCTAACTTTGACACAGATATTCCCTAAGTGATTAATACCTGTGTGCAGAGCTAAGAAAAGATCTGATCCAAAGTTTTAGGGAAACAACGGATGCAAAATGGTCAAATTTTGTTCAGCTGTTAGTTTCCAGAATGGGGCATCAGCAAGCCCAAGCAAAGAGTCCTCATTCATAGAAAAATGGTTTTGAACCAACCATGCTTTTAACAAGCAGCAAGCAAAGGCCTGCCTGTTCCCCAACTGATTGTGGCCCTCGGCTGCATCATGGCTACATCATGGCTGCATCATCACCTGTGAGTGTGTCATCAGAATATCTAGAGTTCCAGCCCGGTACACACACATTGGAACACCCGCAAGCTGGGCACTTCATATGCCCTGCCCTTCCCATGCTGTGGCACGTGCTGCTGTAGGTATGTGCTCCTCATCTCAATCCAGAACTCTGGGAGGCTGAGGCAGAAAGAGCAGAAGTTTGAGCCTGGCTTGCACAGTTTAGTGATTTAGTGAGACACTATCTCAAATTTTTTTTAAAAAATAGATAAGAACTAGAGACATAGATAAGTGTAAAGATCTGGGTCCAACACTGCACACTGGCTAGCAAGAGCCCCCCATTGGTGCTAGGATCTCAGGGTTAATCACAGGCAGATGGACAGTGGTCAGTATCTTCACCTGCACCACAGAAAACAGTGTTGCCTGCCTGCGAGGACAGAGGTAGGGGAACGGCATGCAGCAGCATGTTGTCACAGCATGGGAAGGGCAGGGCATGTGAAAGTGCCCGGCTTGCAGGTGTCCTGACACACATACCTGGGAGAAACTTGATGACAGAAAGGTCTTTGGAAAGCTCAGGGCTTCCCTGGCACCAAGTAGTGCTGAAGTTGTGCCTTTAGGTATGAGAGGCTGTTATCTGGTAGCCTGCTTGTAACAGTGGTTCATTAGCTACAGGGCTTGGGCTGTTCTCCTCTCCCTCCAGGGTTAGATTCCAGATTCTTCTCATCTTGAACAAAGAATTAATGAAACGATCCAACAAAAAAGTGACAAAATTTATCCAAGAAAGTAAAAGTGAAGAGTGATGGAGAAACTGGCTCTGCAGAATGAGCTTGGGCAAATAGAGAGATAAAGAGGGTAGAAGGAAAAAAATAAAAACATATGCTGGTCTGGGAAACATGGGTGTGTTGTCCTGGAAAGCTGTGATTAGCAAGCTCTCTGTGGTTCACCTCTGTTTACATACTGTCCAAATCTCGAGGAAACCCATGGGGACTTCTACATCCTGGCCCAAGAGACAATGCTGTGATCTACTTCTCAGTCTGAGGTCAGATCTAGGCCATTTTAGTGAGAGAATCACCTGCAGGGCTTTGGGGACTGGTCCGAGTATGTGACCTGGACCTTGTAATTTACGGGTCAGCCTACTTCCCCAGCCAGCTTTGCCACATCCTACTCACCCATGTCAGGGCCAGAAGAGGAGGGACACTATCGCAAACCTCCCCACCATCCCAGAAGGAAACGAATGCAGCACTGTGAAGGCTGAAGAGGCAGCGAATGAGTTGATCTATAGAGATAGTGCAGTCAGGGTAACAGGAGTCTCCTGCCCCTCAAGCTTCTCTAAACTGGCATATACGAAGTGAAAACACCATTCTACACAGGCTAAACTACACATAAAGGTCAATAGCAAGCATCTCTCTGATATGAAGTATACACATTTACTCCAACTGACAGTGATCCTTTTCTCAAAGTTTGTGCATGTAGGTGTCCTGACAGTGAGCCTTCAGTACCTTCTGCGAGAGCCAAGGTTGTGGGACAGCTCAACTTGGCTCCTTCAATATCAAATTATTAACACAAGTGCTCCGTGAGATAAACAGTGCAAGATGACCAAAAGAAAGCCTTCCTGATCGCTTCTTTGATCACCCCATATTCTTTTTATGTCCTCCCACCCTTGTAAAACATCTCAACCTTCCACCTTGACAGTGTAGTATTTTCTGGGACTCACCTCAATGAACACTTTGCTTTCCTATATTCTGTGACTATTGAGAAATCTTTCACCACCTGTAGGACTGGCTGTTTACATGCCACACCTCTCATGGCCAGCACTTCCCCATTCAGACATGTCCCTACAGCACAGGGATGATGTCACACCTACCACTGAAAGTAAATACCTATAAAATACCAGATAGGTCACACCTTGAGTGAGAACAGCGAAGCTAAAAGTGTACTGTCTGAAAAGTACTGAGGCTTGACATTGCACTTGTAATTTACATCATACATGATTGAATTAAATGTGTAATAGCTAATAAAATCCCAGAAAAGCCACATATCTAAACTATATAGAAAATGGAGACTCACACACCCCTTCCTAATGATGTGTGCCTCTTGTGTTGATCCAGGCTCTGTGCCACAGCTTTTACCAACCTCTGCATCACAGCCTCAATGGGGAAAGAAGAAACCAAAACAATAGGAGGCCTCACCCTTGTGCAGAAGTTCTTAACATTAAAAGTTGCAGTCTGAAGAAACAAACTACATTGTCATCATTCTTCTTTAAAATGTTTGTCTTCCATGCACCTGGTCCAGGCCAGTAGAGGAACTGGATGTGTCTCCATCTTTAAAATTATTTCTGCTTCAGTCTTAATATTATTTTATTTTACTTTTATAGTCTTTGTGCTGCTGGATGCCTGGTTGCTTTCCCTCTGGGCAGGTGTACACACAGCCTGTACTCTAACACTTTTGTTCCCTTGGTGGTCTATCCCTGCTGTTGCTGTAACCATGAATGGAAGAGCCTACTCCTGTGAACACTGAGCTTCTTGTATATCCACCCACTGGGACCTCTGCTGCTAGCTCTCCCTGTACTAGATTTAACTGGAATGTATTTGCATAACAATGCCGCTACTGAAATTTCATATTTCAGGGCAGGAGTCAAACACTGCTTCCAGCAGAGATGAGGCCTGTATGGGCCTCCTGTCATTTGAACTCCAGAAATAGCTCTAAGGACATCCAGCCAACTCTCTCTTTCACTCTGCCCACATTAGTGTGCAATGCTAGGCTTATGGATGTTTAATTCATAGACTTCAACAAGTTTGGGGCATCTACTTAGCCTTATTTGAATTCTACCACGGCTAGTGAGTGCCAAAAATCAACATTTGCTGTATCTCTGACAAAGGATTTGTACACAGAATGTGGAAAGAACTATTATAACTCATTTTATTGTTACTCTTCTCATTGCTGAGACAAAATACCTGAGCCTAATGTTAAAAGAGGAGAAGTTTATTTAGGTCAGTTTGAAGAGGTTTCAGTCCATAATTGTCTGGCTCCCAGGCAGGGTGGCATGCCACAGCGGAAACAGTTCACAGCAGGCAGAAGGTAGCAAAGCAGCAAGGGATAACCGCAGCTCTTTCTGTCCCTTATATCTTATCCAGGCTGCTTAGGGAAGGGAGCACTCACACCATTAATCCTAGTGCCCTCAATACTAATGCTGCCCCATGAATTGACTCCACCATCACACAGTCTAAATCCATCACACTGGAAAAAGTCCCACCTATGCCCACGTGAAGTTTCAGAGGACGTCTAAACACAAGACATAACACCAAGTCTTGATGAGGATGTGAAATAACAAGAACATTCAGTAGAGATATAGAATTTTATAAGTACGTTGGTTGTTGGCATACATCTAGTATATAACTCAGCCATTCTACTCCTACATACTTATTTACCCAAGAGAGATGAAAATGCACACACACACACACACACACACACACATAAAGACAGGTATACAAATATTTACACCAGCTTCTTGTTGTTGTTCCTACACCAGACATAATATCCAAGCATCCCTCAACTGGTAAGAAAACTGTGTCTTGCGTCTCTACAATAGGAAGGGAGTCCACAGTAAGGAGTGGAAAGGAATGGATGAAAAGAATTTTGAAACAAATTCACCAAGCCATTTACATCTGAGCCTCATGCAGTGTCAGCCTTGTGCCTTCTTCCTCTTATTTTCCTCACATTTTGTGGCTGGGTTCACTTAGGAATCCTCTCTGTTGAAACTCATGCAACCAACTGTCCAGGTGAATATAAAAAATACTGTAAATGAATAAAGTCAAACACTCAAATGTATATACCACACTGTATTTTAAAGTAGGCAGAACTATCCTGTTTTGACAGGAACAGGGTCAGGGGTGGGGGAGGGGGGAGGGTCTGGAAAGCGGTGAGGGCATTTCCTGGGGGGATGGAACTGCTCTCTGCCTCCATGTGCATTTGTCAAAACTGATCGAAGGGCGCATAACTTTTATTTTTAAAGTGCCAGGCTCGGTAGCTTTGCTATGTGAATCACATGAGATAATGCCTGCAAAGCATTAAGCACAGAGTCTACTGCATAATAGACACATTTTCCCAAGGAGAATTAGAAGCATCTGGCTCCAAAATGAAAACCACAACGAGCTAGAGAAGAACATGTTTTGTAAAAGTCACCTATCAGTTTAAAACTTTTCCAATCCAAAACTTAGAGCATTATGAAAGTGACTCTAAGAGCTTCAGAAGAAATTTATTTAAGGGGAGAAGAAGAAAGTAGCTGCTCCTAAAAAGATAAGAAGAAAGGAAGATTAATTTTCCCTCCAACTTGAAATTTGTGTAATTAAACTAATGCTTATTTGTAAGACATAGTAGGCTGGTGAAATGTGCACAAAGTTTGCAATTTAACAAAACATGTTTAAAATAAAGCAAGAAAGCATTAATTATAAGTTATTTTTTTAATTACAGTAGGAGGCCATGAGATAGATTAGTAAAGTCTTCAGATTTCTAAAAAGGACTCTAGGATTCTAGTCCACAAATGGCTTAAAAGTAACGTATGTCACGCTGCAATCCAGAGACCGCTAGAATAACTCAGACCTTCTGTTGCAAGGAGAATGAGGTTAGTCTTATAATATGGGAAGGATAATTTGAGAGTGTTTGATTCATCCGAAGAGACTGAGCGCCACGGTTCTGATTTCCACAGTCCTTGCTATGAACATAACTTGGAAAAGTGGCCCAAAATAAATTCAAGGAGCTGCTTTGTTTCTCAGCCCTGTGCAGAGTTGACTTATGCCCCTTCTGCTATTGTTTCCTCTAGTTTTTGTACCTGGGGTCCTGCAAATGGGTCTCTTAATGTGCCCGTGATTAGTCCAGACTCCAAATTGCTTGAGATTTGTGTTAATTTGTCCTATTATCCAGTTCTGTGATAGAGAGATTGTGGCGCCCCACCCCCGACCATGCCATCACTGGTGTCTGGTGTTCCCTAACCAGAAGACATGCATGTCCTGCATTAGAAAGCTAGACTTCTGCAAAACAGAGTGGCAATCACAGGGCCAGGCTGCCAGCCAGATGCAGCCATGGTGTAAACCAGATTGGCTGTTGTGTCAAGTGTCTGCATGCTACACACTGAGCTGCAAAGCTGACATGCTGCACAAGTGGAGTGCTCACCAGGCAGGCTTTCTTTCCACTTACTCATAATGTACTGTCTTTTCTGGTTTATCCATGCCGTAGGCTTTTCACATGGTTCTTTCTTGATTCTTGGTCATTACACAGTGGTGACTTTACCTTCACAATAGAAAAGAGTGGAAACTATAGACATGATACTCTGACTCCCGGCTCCCTGGGATTATGGGATTCCAGGCTATGAAGCGGGTTAGGTGATGCACTAAGGCACAGCTGATGACATGTGGTGATGAACAGGAGGCCACTCCAGTAACTGCAGTAGTCTGACCTTAGTGTCTTTGCTGTTCATCTTGGCATCTCTAGAGCCTAAGTGTTGAGCTCTTTATGTCTCCCTTTCTTGAAGAGGGAAGTTTTGCATTGGATGAACAGAGTCTGAAGTGAGCTACTGCCTTCTACTACTCTAGCTGACTCTCTGTCAACCCTCAGGTTCAGACCACTGAGCAGCCCAGCCTGGGCCCTGCACGAGAGGGAAGTAGGGGTAGCCTGAGGGCAGGACGAAAGGCCTCACAAGTCACACTCATGCAGGGCTGGCAATTCCGTCTCCTTAGGTTTTGTCATGAGTTCTCTCTGGCCTCATCCTAGCCCTGGCCCTCAACCAGACATTGAATGAAAGGGAGGCCAAGTGCTTTTAAAAAGGGCCCTGCTACTCAGCAAAACTTTACACTATACATTTTCCTTACCAAAAGGGCCTGTGGCCATTTACCAGAGTGATTGTGTTTTAAGGAGGATTAATCAAACAGTCTTTCAGAGGGACTAAACACTGGTCTAGGAGGACACTAATTTCTTTAGCCAAAGCCCTCCTAGTATGAGCAGGTGCTCAGGAAGTTCTGGTAGAGGCCTTTCATGGGGGCTCCAGCGAGTTCCAAACTCACCCTGTGATGAATCTCTTGTTTGAAATGCACAACTGCAATAGAGACACTCGGCACCTGCAGCATCTCCACATTGGATGTTTGCCCTATGATATGGCAGGCAAGTGCAAAAGGAAGCCATGCAACTGTCTCTTGGTACCCAAAGGTAAACTCGTGGCAAGACTGCATTTGCAGAAGGATATTCGTCTCAGGAACTTTTCTCTCATTGCTGGGACAAAATATCCAACACTCAAAATGAAGGAAGTAAAAGTTTATTTAGCTCACAGTTAGTGGAGGTTTCAGTTCATACTTGGCTGGCTCCCAGGCAAAGTGGCACATGGAAGAGGGCAGCAGTTCATGGCAGTGGAAAATAGCAAAAAAGGAAAGGGAGGAGCACTGGCTGTGACAGCTGACTCTTTATATTGTATGCAGATTACC
Organism: Capromys pilorides; assembly: GCA_004027915.1. Classification (NCBI taxonomy): domain Eukaryota; kingdom Metazoa; phylum Chordata; class Mammalia; order Rodentia; family Capromyidae; genus Capromys; species Capromys pilorides. Next base: position 12,594 of record PVKN010006008.1, read on the forward strand.
CACTCCAGGGCAGGCGCAGCACTCCCACCCATAATCCCAGGAATGGATCATGAATTAATCACTAACTTGAGAAACCAGACCCAACGACTGCATGAGGCTTGGGGGGGCGGGGGACAACTAGACACAAACCATAACAATATTAGAGATGAGTGCCACCTACGAAGGTATCTAAGGATACAGCATGATTATTTGCACCAAGTGCCATTTCATTCCCCAGACTGGCATGCTCAGAAGACAGGTGAATCTAGGTAGACGACGAAGGGTTGTCACAACACCAATCATGCTGTGACTCTAAGTGTATCTATCTCTCCAAGAGTACTTCCACTGCTGTGTCAAATCAGTATTTGACCTGGGCTCTATTTAATCATTCTAACCTTGCCTTTTAGCTTTATACTAGCACTATCAATACTCAGTTTGTTACCTGAAAATGAAAAGAATTAAGTGAATTTGCTGATTAGTTTTATGTCACAAAGGTAATAACTACATTTCCCATTGTCAGTAACCACTTTCTTCTTTTTAACTGTCTTAGATACTCTAAGCCTCAGGTGTTGCTTCCTCTTCTCCTGTTTGCATCTCATATCAAGAAGACTTTTAATGCATTCTGGGCTAGTTTCTTCATGCTACCAACATAGGGGTGGGAGGAGGAGACTTCCAGTGCAAGAGTAAGACAAGGCACATGTCAGGTTGCTATTGCTATATCTAACCATCATATAGGATGCTGTATTGATTTTGAATTTCAAATATACAACAGATAAACTTTTATCATGAATATATGCCAAATATTCCTAGAGACAAACTTACGTTGGAAAATTCCTCCACTGTTTATTTGTACTTTCTAGCAACTGTAGGTGCGCTGTGATTCAGACCTCCTAGGCCTCTTGCCCTACTCTACATCTGGAGCTGTCTACTATCTCCTCTTCTCTCTGGCTCATCCTTTAGTTTCAGCTCTCTGTTCCTGAAATTCCAGTGCAGGCTGGAGTATGTTTTCATAACCTGAAGATAGTTTCCATTACAGTGTTGGTAGCAGCAAGCGGACAGAATTCTACATCCCCAGAACTATGAGCCAGAGGCAAAAGTGGCTTTCTCTCTTCAAAGATTTTACGTGCAGGTCACCAGATCCTTTGGGAAGCTTGTGGCTGCAAGGCATAGTGCTGTCCATGGGAAGCTGTATGCCCAGTGCTCTGGATGGGAGCAGTTCTGGTGTCTTACAACAGAGAGAAGGAGCCTTGGTCAGAGTGGAAGTCTCCTGGCAGGGTTATAATTGAAATGTAGTCTGTGAGTGCAAACATACGCATGGCAGAGGGACTCCAGCTCCCAAGTGTCTTGGTGCCCTGCAGACTTTAGGCTGCTTCATCAGATCAGCACATGGAATCTATTGACTTCCACATAGCTATTTTTAAGATAGTTCCTGAGCTTCAGTGTCAGAGGATCCAAAGACCATATACTACATCTGGATTTCAATAAAGCACTCTCGTCAGATCCGGAAATGAAATTGCATCAATTTATGCATGAGCATGGGCCTTTGCGATGCACTTTCATGCTTGAAAGCCTTTATTCCTGGCCATACCTGAACCCCACGACATAGTGTGCTTGCATGTGCGAGATGCTGGGTAAGTTCAAGCATGTGCCTATTTTCAAAAATATTATTATTATTATTATTATTATTATTATTGTTATGTATTTAGGCAAGGATCTATATGGTGTCAGGCCTGGGGATTGAATCCGCAGCCCCTGTGCCTGCTTGCAGACGCTTTAATCCACTGAACTATTTGGCTGGCCCCCCAAATATTATTCATAATCTATAAAATTTTAAACACAGTATATAATGATGAAAATTAACTCATTTCCCCACCATTTGTCCATATGACTGCTAACATTTTTGATCACTTTCTTTTAACTATTTTTCTGCAGTTATTCTACATTTTATTATTTTTAAATTTATTTTTTACGTATTTGGTATTGGGTCTCACTACACACCTTGGACTCATGGTGATCCTCCTGTTTTAGCCTTCCCAGCACTGGGATTACAGGCATGGACCACCACATCCGGTCTCAAGACCAGCATGGCACATGGTGGAAGGGATCAAACGCCAGTCCCTATGCTAGCCAGGCAAGCATTTAGACTGCTGAGCTACCTCCATGACCCTGATTTTATTTTGTTTTTATGCAGTTGAATTCACACTGCATGATATGTGGTGTTCTATATTGTTCCTTATACTTTATGTTACTTTACTTTTCTTGCAAATGACTTTAGTGATATGGAGACTTTATAATTTCATATACCTTGAAGCCAGACTGGCATTCAGTGATCTTGTTCTGTGGCTCAAACAGAGGAATCTCCTTCTGTCTGCTTTGGATGGAAACAAGACATCTGATAGAGGATGAGTGAATTCAGTCTCCTACAAAGAAAGACTCAAGGTGAGCAATTCCTCAAGCAGGGGAAGGATATAGAGTCAGCTGCTGAGCTGCTAAAGTGAATGTCACATTTTAAACTATGCTCTAACAATAGCTGCTATGGAGACCTCAGGGGGGTGGCACACGTCACCGTAGCAAGTGTCTGGCAGCACAAAGGGATTCAGTATGCTTTGAATTCTACAACAATGATAGTGGGGAAAGGAGGGTGCTATTGGAGGAGAATTAAGCTTCCCACATTTAGCTGGGATTCCAGGCATTGGGCTGCCCCTCAGTGCACCAATGAGAGGCAGTGGGGACTGTGGCGTGGGACAGGTCTTTGGGTCAAACCTCTTCATGGACCGAAGAAATACAGCAGCAGAGCAGTGAGCTGCACAATACCATGAGGGTCATCCATACCCAGACTATGAAAAACTTCACAACATAAATGAGTGATTTCTTTAACAAGGAAATTACAGGAACAAAAAGAGGTGCAGAAGGTCTTTTACAATAAAGGGATATAAGATGTGTCAACCCATGGCCATGGGGAGCCCTGATGTAGAGCCTACCAAGTGCATATCTGCATTGTCACTTACTGCTTTTTAGTTCATTTGCTTTTTGGATAGTAGTCATTCTAATGAAGGTGAAGTGTCCCTTGTACTAATTTTTTATTCAGATTTTTTGCATCATTAAATAAGCATATGCATTGATATGGCTTCAAAAGGAGAGGTAGTTCTTTCTTTCTTTCTTTCTTTCTTTCTTTCTTTCTTTTTTGGAAGTACATGTCATGTGGGTCCTCTTTCTTTTTAGCCCAAGAACACTGAAAGCTCACGCTGTATGCAGGGGAAGTAGACATGACTGAGGGTGCTGTTCCTTCTTTACTTAGTATGCTCATATGTGCATTCAGGAGGTCCTTACTTTTCATTTTTAGTTCTTTATGGAAGAGCTCTATCAATAAGGAGTATCTTTAAAAATATTTCTCTGAGAAGTAAACTTTTGAGTTCAGCAATTAATTAGCAAGCATTAACTAAGCACGTGGATGCTAAGAATTTCATGGTGAATAAGTTTGACCTAGTTCCAGAGCCTCTACTCAAGCAAAGACAAAAATACATTAAATGAATTTAAATGCCCAATCATTCAATGACAATTCATTTTTTTCTGGGGAGAGGAAGTACCAAATTCCTTTATTTGAAGGAATTAAAAAACTTAAGTAGATGCTCTGGTACAGTCTATAGAAAAGGTAAAGGTAATCCCAACATACATGTACTGCCTTGGTGCCATTAGCTCTAGTTGTCACTGTTCCCCAGGGCAAGCTTGTCAAAGAGGTACTCCACCATGTCAGACTCGGAGACTCTGATCTTGTGTAGGTTGGTCACATGGTCAACCAGCTCTTTGGTGGCCTTTACCTGCTCATCCGCGTAGTATCAACACAGTCACACAGGTGGGGGTCATTCTGACCAGCAGCCAGCTCGTGCAGTTCCAGGAGTGACCGATCCATGCTCTTCTCCCAGTGCACCATGCAGTCCATCACATTCACCCATTCTCCCAGTCCTCACGGTCTGTTTTCTTGATCTCCTGAAGGAAGATTTGGCCACCGCGTTGCTTCTGCAGCTTCATCAGCTTCTCAGCGTATTCCCTCTTCTCATGACACTGGTGAAGAAAGTATTTGGTGAAGTTCTTCAAAGCCACATCATTGCAAGGTAGTAAGGCTTGGACAGATAGATGTAGGAGACATAGAGCTTAATGACAATTCTGATGAAATGAACTAGAGGATTAGGATGGCAAGGAGTCATGATCTATCTGGAACTCTTGGCAGGCTCTGGGGTGTTGGGAATGATGACTAAATATTAGGAAAGGAAGATAATGTAAGGTTGAGCCTTGGAATCAGAGGAAATAGCAGGTGCAAAGGCCTCTGGGGAGAAGGTATTGATCCTCCTGGGCAAGTGGAACACTATGTGCCTTCCCTATACCAACAGGGGATCATAGGAATCATACTGATTGGCCTCCTCTTCCACACAGTGCAATCCCCTCTACTCTCTGCACCACCATGGCTTGGTGGCATCCTTAACAGTTGACCAACTGCATTGAGGCAGGCCAGCCCACAAGTCAACCATCCTGAGATCTCCAGATGTTTGTTGGGATAGTGACCAAGGTGCGATACTGAATCTCTTCTTTTCCCCACAACTTCTTACACTGGTCTAACCTCAGCTTGGAGCCTTGTTATAAAATAAGGTTAGAGGCACAGGAGTTGGGATCTTAGTAAGGGATGGATTCTTTCTGTCCACATCTCCTAGAAAGCTGACTTACACTGGGATAACAGAAACCCAGAATCTGGAATCTAGAATCTTAGCCTCTATCAGGTTCTTTACAGGGGTGAAGACCAGAACCTGCCTTAACATGCCCCAAATTATTTATTTCTCTGCCACAAGCTGATGTATTATATGCCCACAGCAGGAGGTTGGGGATCACACATGGTTTTCAGGGGACAAGAGGGGACATAGCACACAAGGCAGAGTAAAAAGACCAAGAAAATACAGGAAAAAGAACTATGAATGATTCCTAAAATTCTGCCTCAGTTGTTAGCCAACAAAACTGCCATGCCTCATGGTTAGATTCAGTGAAACTATTAACTAGGAGCTTTCAGGAGATCAGAGGGACAGTGAGGGTGTAGTCTTCCCTTTTGAGGCCCTCTGCTTACTGAACCCTGCCCCTTTGCCTGAGCTATGCTGTGTAGACAGCTCTAGGGATGGCCCAGCTGGACCACATTAACAAGCAGTAGGTTACCCTCACAGATGATTTATGAGAAAAGACAACGAACTGGAGTAAACATCACTGATTTTGCGCCTTTGTAGGACAGACACTTCCTGACCCCACCCATGCTGGCTTAAAGAGGGTGCTTCAGCACCAGAAGAGTGGGGCAGGCACCTGTACTCTCATGCCCAGAGTGACCTAGAAGTGAAAGAGTACACCGGCCAGCCTCACTCAGTTGTTGACTGACCCAGGAGTCTCCAAGCTAGATTTTTCCATGAGAACCTATGTGACAGAAATGATGGTCCTAGAAAGCCCTGGGAAAAAGAATGAGATTAAAATCAGGCAGAGAGATCTTTGCATACTGTCCGTCAACACTGTGAAGGTTTTGTCAGGTTTAGTTCAGATATGCTATTCCATGGCGATATAATTCTGTCCTTCTCAGAAGAAGAAAAGGCAACCAACGTCCATGGCTGTAGTTCTCATGCAAGTGCTCTTGTTTTGTGATATTGCCTGTGATCTATTTTCAGGACAAAGGTAAAAGGCTGCAACAGTGAACAGAAATACTGTGCAGTGCCTGAAAGAACAGACTGCTGCCCAACACCTGGCTCTGAATCAGATGTCCTAGATAGATTGGTAGGTAGGTAGGTAGGTAGGTAGATAGATAGATAGATAAATAGAATCAAAGAGAGAGAGAGGAGATCTCACACATGTATACAGATAGTCCTAATTTAAGATGGTTCAACTTATGAATTTTCCACTTTACATTGGTGTAAAATGATGCACATACAGTAGAAAAATCCTTCCAATTTTTAGATTCTTTTCCTGGGGTAGCACTCTGAGGCTTATACTCTTGATGCCGTGCTCAGCAGCCCCCAGGGGCCACACCCTCACAGGCCGGGCAGCCAACACTCTACTATATGCTGCACTGCAAAGCTATGATGCACTGTAGGCTTATGTTATGTGCACTTTCAGCTGAGGACATTTTCACCTCATGCTGGATTGATTTGGCTGTATATTCACAGGAATATCTGCTTATGTGTGTGTATGTGCATGGGTTAGTGCATGTAAGGGGGCAGCCCGGAGCATGTCCCTTAACCTGTCTATGCTTTGGCTTCTTCACATGTAAAATGACATTTTTGTGGTGATTTGAGGGATTAATGTGAGCTGTAATGGCTTTAGAAGTGCAGTTGGCACACGGCTAGCACTATGTGAATATAGCTATTACCATTTATCCGATGTACTGTTTGAAAAGATTGCAGCTCCAGTGCAATACCAGCTCTCTCACTGGCAACTTTAATTTGACAAGGTAGGCACCTCAAAGAGGTGGGAAAGTAACTCTTCCTCTTCGAGCTGGGATGAAGGTATTTTCATGGTGAGTAAGAAAACTTGGATACTTCGAGTTTCTTCAAAGCCTGGACCTCAGGTGTAACAGACAATGTTTTGGACTTATTCTTATCAAGATCAAAACTACTCAAAATTGTGCCTAGTTCCTACTATTCACCATAGCATCTAGGACAAAGTAGATAAAGGAAGGAAGGAGGAAAGGAGGAAGGGAAGTGGTATATTCAGTAACCTGCTTGTTGAATATTCATTAGTTGCGCAATTTTTCTGGTTTCTACTCATCAGAGATAGATTCAAACTAGGACACGTGCTGTATTATTTTACAAATAGCAAATCCTCCTCTAACGGATCCAAGTGGAGTGAATGATTATGGCTGATGCTAAGTGTACTGTCAGGATTCCTCATGCAAGGGCTACAGAGTTGAGTGCAAGCTACTTCTGCCTCCTCCTCCTTCACATCTTTGTTTATCCTGAATACTTTACTCTGGATACTTTTGTCTTCCTTTATCCCACTGGTTTGCAGGAGACAAGAAAACAATTCCTTCATTTCTGCTTGTTAATTGGAGATTGAAAGGATTCCTTACAAAGAGAACTTGGAATTTTACATCTAGGACTGTCGTATTAGGTCTGTGGCACACACATCATCTCGCTGCTATGGAGGCTGAGGCAGGAGGATTGCCATGAATCTGAGGCCAGCCTGGGGTACACAGTGAGTTCAAGGTCAACACAAACTCCATAGTGTTGCCTTGTCTTAAAAAAAACCTCAATTAACAAATCAATCAGTCAAGCAAACAAACAAGCAAACAAGTAGGACTGGACTGTCCTGGGCCAAGAGAGATATGAAAGCAAAACAAGGAGTGTTTTTTGGACTTTTTGAGATTCTATGACTGCAGACTGCAGAGGGATTTACAGACTGCGTCAGTGAAGAGCTGTGCTGCATCTTAGCCAAGGGAACTAGACAGGTGCTATAGGAAGAAAGATCCAGAGTCGCCTGCCCTTGGGCAGTATCACTGCACTCTTAGCTCAGGCCATGCTGGGCTTCCAAAGACTGGATCACTGCAACAGAAACATGTATTTCTAACAATTCTGGAGAAAGTCCAAAGTCCATGTGCCACCACTGCCAGGTTCTTCACAAAAGCCTTTTCCTGGCTCTTTCTTGTATACTCACATAGCAGGGAGCTGATAGAACACAACTCACTTCCATCTTTTTCTAAGGGCTCTCATTTTATTCATGAGGGCACCATTTTTATGTCCTAATCATTTCCCAGAAGCTTTACCTCCTCACCCTCACATCAAGGTGGAATGCTGTGTATGTACTGGGGGCACACATTCAGTCCATATGTTGGAAATAAGACCCCAGACTCAAATTGTGGGTGTAGATTATAAAGCCCTTAGACATCAAGAAATTTTGATGAGGCATTTTATTCGACTTCTGCAAGAGGGCACAAGCATGAGGTAGCCGGTGCATGGAACAAAGGAGGTTTGCTTCTATTTTGCCTAAGTCAAAGACTTTCAGTCCATCTTGGTAACTCAAGTGGTACAGGGAATGGGAGTGTGCATTGCTAAGTAAGTTACAGAGGGCTTGCTGAATGCAGAGTCCTTGGTCTTGAAAACTAGCTGTGCTCCAGGAAAAGGTATATTGTCACTGCTTCTTGGAGCAAAAAATATTAATGGGGTGAGGGTTGAGGGGTGGACAATGAGTAGGTGGCCAGGTCACCTAAAATTCAAAGTGGATTTGTTTTTGGTCTTACGCTTTAATGAAAAAGACAAACCCATTTTGTACACAAAACATCTTATTGAGATAGTAAAGAACTAAATTTAGCCTGGTACTTTGTTGCTAATTTTGTTGTCCCTTAAAAAAACATCTAGTAGATATGTTCTTTAACTTATGTGGTTACTGATGCATAACAACACAGAGAAAGTGTTCAATGACTTGTTATATGGTGAAAATAGCCATGTAGCCTTCATCCCATAAACTTGTTTTAAATGGATGAAGAAATTCACCTATGGAAGCGTTTTCTTTCTCATCCCCAAGACATTGATCCTGTATATCTGAATTCTCTGTTTTCAAGTTACAAAAACTGATGCTAGAATTCCAAATAATGCAACATTAAAAAAAAAAAAAAGCATAACCTAACCTCTATGAGCCTTGCAAATCCAGACTGCTTGTCAGTGATGGAAAAGGTCACATCATCATGCTCTCCTTTCTTCTTCCCTTCTCTCTCTGATGCCTATGGGTTTACTTTGCCACGTCAGCTGTTCTTTGATTTCATTTGAAGGTACAAGATATGGAAGAACCCTAACCCTGACTCTATCCCTTGGTACCTGTTGGCAGGGTAAAAAATATACTGTTGTAGTACATAGTATAATAAGTGTTCCAAGAATGATGGTGACAGCTTTATCGTGGTTTTTTAAGGTGACTTTTTAACAGCAAGAAACTGAGACTATCTGACAGCCATATATTGTAGGACAAAAGGAGCCAAGGGGATTTGTGTGAGAACAATTCAATTATATTGAGCACACCCTGAAATTACTTTCTTAGCCAGGATGGAGAATGACTGATCACAAGCCAAACTGTACACGTTAGACTAAAAGAGTTTACAGGTAAATCTGGTCCAAAGCTATTGCCACTTTATTTTTGCTGGCTGGAGCACTTGACATGGTTAAATAAGGCCAGCAGCTACTTGATTCTTTGCAAAGGAAATCCTCAGGAGGCTGTTGTGTTGGTTTACACTTGGTATAAAGGTGTAAAGTGGAGACAGTATCACATGTGTGGTCGGGTATGGGAAGCAGTCTTGGACCAGTGATGCCAAGCCCAGGGAACTTCAGCAACTTCCTACAAGATGCAGATGCTCAGGACTGACCTAAGACTAACGACTTCCCTGGCTACGGGAGGCTATTGTTTCGAGTGGAGCTCCCACAGTAGGCCCAGGAGCCCTGCTCAATCAGAATGAGGTCACTGTGCCAAGTGCCTGGTAATCAAAGTGAAGTTTGAAATGGACCAGTTTTCCTAAAACGCAGGCACTGCCCAGCACCTGAGTCAGCACAATAAGCAGGTCCCCTGCTCTAACCATGTAGAGGGAGTAACTTTGCAAAGACCACCATGCCTGATGTTACTTGTGCTTTTTCCAGTCTCTGTCTATAGAGACAGCTTCCTCTGCCCAGCTAATGCAAATGCTCAATCTACACTATTTCCAGACTGCAATGAAATCCAATTAGAATTTTACGCTAAAGTTGCTGTAATCTGACACTCGGTTTCTTTGGAGACCAGGCACAAAGCAAGTGTCCCCTGGAGAACACGGTGCAAAAGCTGAGGGTCTTAGGGTCCTCTAGATGTAACACAGGTATCTCTGGGTACTGGGCCCACCAGACGCTGGAGGCGCCCCCAAACGGAGGGGGCGCTAGATTAGCCGCTGCAAAGATGGAAGCTCGAGCACACCCACCCCCCAGTCAGCGGCGCATGCGCAGAGTATTGTTTCCGGTCGGGCGCGGAACGGCCGAGTTCACAGGGGCGGAGCGGACTGAGACCCAAACTTCGATCCTGCCTCCGCTGGGACCGCGAACCTTCCTGCTTATGGCGTCGCACGTGTTCCTCACCGGGCCGCCAGGTGACCGCGGGGCACGCGCCTCCGGGACCTAACGGGCGGAGGGGCTGGGGGCGGGGCTACGGCGGGGAGTGGCTCTGCCCGGAGCGCGGCCCAGGTGTGCGGCCGCGGGGCTCACTGCCGGCCCCGTCCGGCTGCCGCCGCCGCGCGCGAGCCCGGGGATGGCGGTCTCCGCTCCGCGCGGCCCCCGGCCCTGCAGTGAGGGGAGCGGGCAGGCGGTCGCGTCGCACAGGGCGGCAGTGTTGCTCTGGCCTCCCCTGTCGGGATCCGGGTCTGATGGTGGGGACGCTGCGTGATAGTTAATGGTGACTTTAAAGTCTCTCAGTTGGGATATTTTACCAGGCAGTAGGGGCGGCAAGTGTGTGCGCTGTGGCCAAGGAGGGTGGTTTGAGACCCAGCCCACCCCCTGCAGCACGCCGTCCCCTAAAGCCAGGATGTGAGTTGTTTATTTAAAACTTGGCTTTTCCCCAGTCCACGCTGCTTGCCTCCTGGCCGTGCTAGTCCTGGGGCTGTTCTAGTCCTGGGGCTGTTCTTTCCATCCTTACCTGGTAGAAAGCTGTTGTACAAAATTCAGAAACTCAGCTGCGAATGCCTCTTGTACTTGTGTTCACACCCACCCACCGCTGCATCTTCTCTTCCTGATGCGGTTGCCGAGTAATTTTCATTAGCTTGATAGTGAGTGTTTGGAGTATCATAACAGTGTGAAAGCTAATTACAGCAGGACCAGCTAGTAATTGATACTTCCTTTTTCTGTGTATGCACAGCTGTTTCCCTGGTTGGGAGTTAGTGTTTGGTGTTCTCATTTGTTTTGTTTCGGTCTGTTACTAACTCTTATCACACACTGGGCTGTCCAAACCCTCTTCACATGTTCGTCAACAGCGAGGTACCTTCTCAAAGAGGTCACTCTTGCTTGCACATGTCCTCAGCCCCCTGCCACTCAGCGTTTTCCCAACTTTGACTGGCTAGAAGAGCCATGGAGTTCCTACCTCTCAGAATTATCAGCCTGGTTTTCCTCACTCCTCCGGATAACTGAGGCTTGAGGCCCCGAATGTCTTCAAAGTCTCTCCTATTGACCGTAGCTCTCACTGAACACAGTGATGACTTACTTGATGAGGCGTCTCCTGAGGATGTCCTTCTCTTTCTTATCTGCTTACTTGTGTAGGAGTGTCTGTCATGTCCCAAGGTCAGCTGCCTGCACTTGACTCCTCATCTGAGGGTTTATATAAAGGAGAAGCAAACAAAATAATTATGGAGCTTTTTGACCTCTGCATGTGGCATCATCTTGTGTGTTCTCATACACTGTCCTTCTGAGGTCACTTCTTAGCAAGGGTAGACAGCTCCTAGAGTAGCAGATTAACTAATCAAAATGAAAAGTTAGCTGGAAGCTTTCGAGAGTTGAAAAAATAGTCTGGCCAGGTGTATTCTGTATGACATACAAGTCCCTTTAGTGTACCCCTTTGAGCAGGAGTTACTGTGTTCCCCCATTTTAAGTGTCATTACTTGCCCAGAGTAAGAACAATAACTAAAAAAAAAAAGAAAATTTTTTAAAGGAGAAAGTGGCAATCACATGAAAAACCTACAGAAATAAGCTCTGCAACCTCTTATTCTGTTCTGAACTTTTTTCTCTAAACACATACATATTTTGCCTTTTTAAAAAAAGCATAGTGGAATAATGCTGTATATTTTTGTGGTGAACTTGCTTTAACCATGTATTATTTTCATGCTAGTCAGTGTAACTAAACTGTGCTCTTGTTAATGGATGAGTGATATTCTTGTGTGTCTATATGCTCTTGTATACATGCTGTCCTAAGTCACCATTCCTTGCTGACTGACACTTAGGTCGTTTTCAGTGTTTTGTTGGTGTGAGGAATGGTACAGTGAACATCCAGCTTCCCACTTTGTGCTTTAATCAGGCTGTTTGCTGAGGATAAATTTGCAGTCACAGAACTGCTGGTGCTGTGGTGGCACACTGAAATTGCCCTTCACAAAAGGGCTATGCTGTCCCTGTTCCTGTCAGGTGCCCATATTTTAATGTGAAGTGTGTAGGAAAGGTTTATTAAGAATGAGGAATTATATTTTAAGGAAACTAAAGGGCACCTTGATGACTCTGTGGGGATTGCAGTAGGAACAACAGGATGATGACTCTGCTACCTCCAAGTGCCATTTGCAGACCTGCTTGGTTGTGAGGACTTATAGGAGCACCAGTTTCTGCTCCTTCACATTGCTGGTTAGTGTTCTTGTGTTGAGTAGCAGCTCTTGGTAACTTGTAAACATTGATGATCTCATTTGAATAGTCACAGGCCAGTTGTGAGGGAAGGAAGGACCAGAGGTGGAGGGGGACAGGGTAGAGGTGCAGAGGCTCTGGTATGAGACAGGTTGGGGCAAGCAGGAGAAATGCTTAGGGACCTGAAAGAAGGTGATATTAGAGGGGTTAGAGATAAGCAGAAGGGAATCTTAGAGAGGCAGGAGAAAGTAATGTGATATTGGAGTGGTTAGGGTCCTACAGAAGGGATATCTGGGGACCAATAAAGGGCTTAATAAGCAAGGGATTGGTAGTGAGTTTAAGAGGTGCTCAGGGTCCGTGGTTTAGTCGATGTTGGCAAGATGGCAAGATTGAGGTCAAATGGAAGGTTGGGGCCTTGGAGATGGTGGTATTGGGACCAGTTGGTGGTATGCAGAAAGGATGCTTCCGGCCCCTGGAGAAGGTGATGTTGGGTGGGGCTGTCCACCTGACAGGCATCTCTGTTGAAGAAGTTAAAAGTGACCATATGGAAAGTACTCATGGGATTTAACAGAAACCTTTTCAATTAAGGGGCAGGCGAAGTGGAGCAGTCGCTTGAAGATTAGAGTCCTGTTCTGCAGTGGAAGCTTCTGGTTATAGCGTGAGCAGTGTCATTTTCAAGGTAGAGGAGGGAAGTGGTAAGCTAGTAGAAACAGGTGCCACTCATGATGCAAACTGCATCTGACAGTGTTATCAGAGAGTCACTCAGTGAGTTACAGGGCTATAGATGTGCTAAAACGGTTTCAGAACCCAAATGTCAAGATGCCATTCATGTTTTATTGTACTTATTTCTACTGAAATAAAAAATGCATAATACCTAGTGGGAATAAAATTATAGTGAATTAGTATCCATAAAATCCATGTGTAGCCCACTTTTCTCCCCACTGTGCTTGCTTCCTGGAGTCTGTGCCATGTGTGCCCAGCAGGGCTGGGCACCCTTCTAATGCATCCTCTCTTTGCTCTTTCAGGCGTTGGAAAAACCACCCTGATTCAGAAAGCCAGTGAGCGTCTGCAGTCCTATGGGGTGCCTGTGGATGGATTTTATACAAAAGAAGTCAGGCAAGGAGGCAGGAGGACAGGATTTGATGTGATCACCTTGTCTGGTGCGCAGGGGCCACTGTCCAGAGTCAGGTACTAATGTTTCCCTTCTGTGAGGTTTTCACTATGGGCTGTCCTCCTGTCCGTGTTCAGGGAGCATTTCTAATCTGATTACCTTCTCTAGAACCGGAGTTTTCTCTCTGGCTCAGGTTGAGCAAATACCCTTGTATGTCTTGAGAAATCTTGCAACTTTCAGAGCTTTCTCAGAGGAAGAATAGAGACTATCACATGAAAAGCAAGATCACAAAGGCATATTTCACTTAAGCTCAAGTGGTGCAGTCATCCACATTTCTGTATTTGTAATTTTTGACCTCTTGCTGAAAGCTACTTTTCAGACAGTTAGTGCCTAGCTTCTGGAGCTGCAGGACCGAGGTGTGGAGCAAAAGATATCCCTTGATGTTACAGGGGACGCTTAAGCATGGCACCCTTCTCTGAGCAAAGACTGAATCACCATGGCCTCTTGTGTGGCAGTGAGGTTGAGTTAGTGGGTGCACCCAGCACCAGAGCACAGTACTTCTTCCACAGAACATGCTGTCTTTTTTTTCAGGTCACAGCCTCAGCCCGAGAAGCCTGACTGCAGAGTTGGGCAGTACGTGGTTGATCTGACTTCTTTTGAGCAGTTGGCTCTTCCTGTCCTGAAGAACGTGAGTATGAACTTCTGCCCAGTGAGCCGCTCTGCACTTGTGCATTGTGGAATTCACAGGCTGTGGGACAGAATGACTTTTGCTTCTCTGGGGAGGCTGGATTTGCCTTTTTATATTTTAAAATTGTTCTCACCAGTTGTACCTAAATAAAGATAAGCTATAGTTTTCTGTTCCTCTGGCCCATAGGTAGGATCTTTGTCACATACATTCAGCATAGGTTACTATTTTTAGGCAGCTCAGCTGGCAGCATTCCCAAAGAGGTCCTTTGCATCTTGCCATGTGTTTATCAAGCCTTTTACTTGCTTGTTCTATTGAGGATGCCTCTGTGTTCATAAGCAGTGTGGTTGGCAGCTTTCTTTCCTTGGAGTATCTCTGCTTGGCTTTGGGGCCAGGACAATACTGATCTCATATAATGAGTTAAGAATTGTTGCCTCATGTAATTTTTGGAAGAGTTTGTGAATCCTTCCTTCCTTCCTTCCTTCCTTCCTTCCTTCCTTCCTTCCTTCTTTATTTCTTTTGTGTTAATAGAATTCATAGGAAAGCCTATGGTTTTCTACATGAGAAGCTTTTTTTCAGAAGCTTTTTGATTGGGGGATTATTGGTTGGTGACTGCCTTCAGCCTGCTAGAGAGTTTAGATACAGCCTACCAAAAAAACTCAGTTTCAGAGAGCTATGGGGTCTAGGTCTCTACTGCTTTCCAAGCCCTTCAGGTTTTTCTCCCTTGCCTCTTTTTCCCTCTTTCCTTTCTTATTCCTTCCCCATGGTACTGCAGCAGCTGCTGTTTTGTGTGGGAGCAGTCAGAGAATGTGGTGCTTCCTAGTTATTTCCCCATCAGTTACATAACCTCTCTCTCTAAATGTTCAGACTGCAAGGGAATTGCTTCTAATGAAATTCAAGCGAAGAGCCTGGCTTTGGACAGTAGATCAATATGAAGGATTGATCTTTCTTTACTGTGCTCAGAGCAGACAATGCTGGGAGAGAAGTGTGCACAGCCGCTTACTGTCTAGCTGCAGGATTGTGTAAGAGCTCCTGTGTGGATAGATCAAGAGCTTGCATCTGTTTTTAATGAGAAAATAAAAGCAGACCTCGCCTAGATTTTGTATTCCAATTACCAAAAGCAGATGTTCCACTTCCAGGTGGGAAATGTCTCTTGCAGAGGGTCCTGAATTTCTTCTAGAGCAAAAAACATTTCTCCCATCCCATGTGTTTTATTGGGATGAAGAAGGGAGGAAGGAATTAGTTTTACTTTTATTTTTAAAAATTAAATGAGCTAGACATCAAAAACAGGGGAGGTTAAAGAGACAAGTTTTGATATTAGCCATACAGATGACTAGAGAAACTGGAAGCTCTAGGAACTCTGTCTTAGGCAGGTGCAACCCTTCTTCAAAGGGTGCAGCATTTCAGTCCATCCTGCCAGGCGGGTACCTGTGAAAACACACATTCTTACAAGTCAAGAAGTACTCTACTATGAGTGGGAAATTTCTCCCTCTGGGTGAAAGATAGTATGAGTCTTTTTCTGTTTTTTTTTTAAGATGGGAGTCTCTTAAGTATTCCAGGGTGGTGTTGAACTCATTATGTAGCCCAGGCTGACCTCAAACTCCTGGTGATCCTCCTGCCTCAGGCTTCCAAGTACTGGGGTTTTAGACATGTACACATCTAGCTCCTTCTTTCAAAATACTATGAAAGTTGGGGAGATAGCTCAATGGAATAAGTGCTTGCCTGCCAAGCTCAAGGTCCTGAGTTTGATCTCTGGTACCATAAAAAACAATAACTTTCCCTAAAATTCTATGAAAAGCATAAGAGAGACTATTTTCTGGTTAGGCCACATGACTTTTGGTATCCAGAGAAGTAACACTGGCTGGGGCTGGAAGCATCTTGAGGCTGGGAAGGGGAAGAGGAGGCCCAGGTACTTACCTACCTTCCTGCAGGTACTCTGGTCATGTCTGTAGACAGGGAACAGGTGGCGCTGAGTCATCTGAGGCACTAGGGAGACAAGGAAGCAAGAGTGAGTTGGCAAACATCTAGACTCAGTAGGTTTTAGAAAGTGCTTGGAAGTCTTGGCTGCTGTTGGTTGCTCCTTCTGTGGGTGACATCTTGTCATATTTGACAGCTCTTATTATTTTACCGAGTGCTAAAGGTCTCTATGCTCATGGTAAAGAATTTGTAAAGTAACAACAATAAAAAAGAAACCCTGAAAAATGAATAACTTAATAAGCTCGTTTCTTAGCCATATTACATGTTTTGTTTCTGCCTTTTTTAAAAAAATTATTCCATCATCCAGAATTGGGAAAAAATGGAATAAGTAATTCTGTAGGCTTTTTTTCTCTTTCTCAAGTATGGTTGGATAACATGCAAAGGGCCTCCTAACCTCACAATTCTTAGCACTGCTATTTAATGTCTGCATATGCCATGGTGACATTTCCAGCTTTGATTTGAGTGCTGCTCCCGTTGTGTTGCGCACTCAGGTTACTGTCCCTGTTGGGAGTAGCCTTGCACTCGGCTGCTGTCAATGCAGGAGTCTGCCTTCCAGGAAGGAAGGTGCCTGCTGTGTGTTGCCTTGTGCCCCTGCCAGTTCGAGGACATCTTTGACTTGCTGTGCTTTTCGCCTTTGCTAAGCGCTGTACTGATTTTAAATTAAAAGCATGCACTGCTTTGTTTTTGCATGTTTAAGTTACTAATGAGATTAAATGTTTTTTAATTGTTTGTTGGGTTTTATCTTAGTCTTAAGTTGTTGGTTCATCCCTCTTTTC
>PVKN010006009.1:0-20678 GCA_004027915.1 Capromys pilorides
ATCTCTAAACTGCAAGCATTGTTAATAAAGTCAATAATGGAAATTCAAAGTCATTTCAACATTAGAAAAAACTTTTAAAAAGCATCCCCTGACTCTTAATACCTTAAAATTCAACTCTATCATGTCTTTTTTCCAGTTTGTTATTGTTGGAACACCAACAATAACAGCATAAATGTGAAGTGCCTGCCCACAGTAGCACACACCTCTAAGAACCCCACCTCATAGATCATAGTCCTAGGTCAGTTCTTCAAGCCAGCAGTATGAAGGCAAAATAGCTACTCTTTAAGCAGCTATATGGAAATAGAGTTCAAGGACTTGGAAAAGCTTTATCAAAATTCTAAGAAAGAATGCCTTGGGACAAAACGTTGTAGAAATGGTCCTCAGCTATTACCACACACAAGAATGGCTTGAGCAGGCTGGCAACTAAGCACCTGCTCATGCAAGTGGAGGGACCAGGATTCAAGCCCTGGCACCACATGCCAGTGCCAACCCTGCTCCCAGATGCACTGAGCCGGCCACTGAATCCGGGCGTGGTGGTGCAAACCTGTAATCCTAGCACCGGGAAGGCTGAAAATAGGAGGATCACTGTCAGTCCAAGCTGTGCAATGAGACCCTGTACCAAATACGTAGGAAAAAAAAAAAAAAAGTTGACAAGAAATCCCCAGCATGTGCGAATGGGCACGCCCACCTCACATTTAAGTACTCCCCAAAAGAAAACCTCATTTATGACATACAAAACATTCAATAAACATTTGCTAAAAGTCTAAAGTTTACAGGAATAGATCATTGGCAGTCCATCTCGGGAGTCAGCAGAGAGGTCCCAGGCTGGCCAGTTGGCCAAGTCAGTCCCGCCAACCTGAACTCTAAAGCTCCAGTGTTACTATGAAAGTCCACCAAATACAATTCAACACAAAATGAGTTCATTCCCTAAGATATGTAGCTTTCTTGTTGTCGTTAATCGCTGTGATCTTTTCTTGCTCTGCTCACATTGTCCAAGCCCACACTGTTAGCCTCAGATATACTAGTGCACATTTGTGTTCCTACACATATCACAGGCAGAGGCACGTACAGACACTGATATGTGCACATACGTGCAACGGGGACGGCTCTGGCACGTGCACTTTTCTGCACTGGTGAGTCTCGCTGAACAAAATCCAATGGGCCTGCTGGTGCACACCTGCAACTCCAGCACTTGGGAAGCTAAGACAGGAGGATTGCAAGCTTAAGGGCAACCTAAGCTACATAGCGAATTCATGGTCAGATTGGACTTGACAGTGAGCCTCTGTCTTCAAAAACGCAAAAGCAAAAAAGAAAAATAAAACAAATCCTAAGGGCATGCCTCCAAGGCATTTGACATAGCTCTGTTTCCCACTCCTAATGGTTATAAGATATTCATGCAATAAATGATAAACCCCGATGTCATTTATTCCATTCTTCCCTGTGTTCACTCTGTTTTCATTTTTTGCTATGCTGAGCAACGATGTCACAGCAATACAGGTACACAATGTCTTCTATGATATGATTTTATTTTCTTGGGAGAAATTTCCAGAGCTGAAACTGCTAGATTAAAGAATATATATTATATATATACACATATATATAGTAACAGATATTGCTAGATTGCTTTTTTTTAAAAGGCATTAATATTTTACATTTTCAAGCCAGCTAACATATTAACTGGAATAAAATAAATCATGCTTAGAAAGCAGGGAGCACACAATTCCCACAGCTCTGGGAGACCTCTGAGCTTGGCCAGTTCCTCTTCCCAGCAACTCTCTATCAAGCTTAGGGTTCTCTCTCCCATCCTCTAAAATCCCACAAGTTAGATTTTAAACTTGGAATATTGTGCCCTAAAGTTAGCCTTTGGAGTCCTCTCCAAAGAGGCTTTATGGCTTTCATCAAATGTCCAAAAGGGTCCCTGACCCAAAAAGGACCGGGAGCTACCACCTATAGCCTAGAAGATGCAAGAGGAGAAATACATGGCTGATGACATAACTTGGTTTTCCTGAAAATAACAATAACCGGAAAGTGACTTTTATTAGAGTAGTTTTCCATTGTCCACAAACTTAATAAAATCATTTTTGGTCTACATTATTTTAAGAAGGAGCAAGCTTTAAAAACAGATACAGAAAGGTACAGATGCAGGGAAAGAAAAAACAGAAAGAGTCTCTTTCCAAAATCAGGTACAGGATCATTCTTCTCCAATATATAGTTCCTCAGAACTTGGCATTCCATCCATGCGAAGGGAGAGATCCTGCTAGCTTATTTTTGAAGAAAGGGCAAACACTGTGGGTAGGATGAGAATGGAAAGCCAAAAGAAGTACAGAGAAGAAGATGTTACAGTGCCTGGGAGGTTATCTCCTAGAGAGCTCCAATAAGTACAAGTGAATTGTGGGTGGGGTCTGGGCTCAGGCCAGACCCACTTCCTCTCCACATGGGGGTGACTGGCCTCTCTCCACACACCCCCCTCCCTTGCAGCCAGAAGCATAGTGCCTGGCCAAAGAAGCATTCAGTAAGCATAGATTAAGCCAATCAATACTTGACGCAGCTTTATACCAAATCAATTGCAGGAAAAGCAGGTAGGTCCTTAGGTGAGCAGTCTTTGCTAGTAATGGTTTGAAATCTAGAGAGTCATGATTTTTCTTCATTTGTAATTAATGCCAACAATGCATTGATGAAAGCATATCTACTTCTAAAGACAGTGAGTCATGCTTCATTCTGTAAGATGCCTGGTTTCCATGAAGTTACCTCCCATTCTTCCTTCTTGATTTCATGCATGATCATCCTTACCACCCTTATTACTCGGTATGGTTACTGAATTATATCCATTAAATTAATAACGTTATGGCTTCTGCTTTAATATCAAAAGCAAAGGGCAAAGATAAAAAGTTTTTTTTAAAATTCACTATTAAATTGTACATAGAAAGTAAAGCCCATCAAAACAGGGAAAGCTACTTTAATTATGTTTATGTTTGTTCTGTGATAGAACTGGTGGTCTTTTCTCTGGAACAGGTAATGTTTTGAAAAAGATCTCATTGCTCTACTTCCAGAAACAATACTATTTCTGTTATCTTTTTTTCACAGTTGATATTTCTTAGGGCAGAGGTACAGGAAGTGTACAGCAAATTCACTTGACCAGAAATTCAGATAGGAATGATATAACTGTTGCAGGGTCTCACGGTAAGTGAAAATATACTTAACCAAAGAAAACAAAAGAGAAAGGGTGCTCATGCTTCCTCAGTCTTTCAGACGACTGCTTTTTGAACAGCTGATGTCAAACATACTAAATTTATATGTGTGTAGACAGTAAATGTACATGTTCCTACATAGCAGATATATGCATGAGTGTACATGTGTGTAAGTATACATGTATGATACATTATATATGATGTGTATTTTATAAACACACATATGTACATACATGTAAGACTTTAAGAAATATTCCTATACAGAAGAAAATGTTTTACAATGAACTTTCAGATCCTTGGCAATGACCCAGTTCTCTTATCCAATACCCTTGTCCAACTCCTGAGATCAGATCAAGGGCACATTCAGGTTGATATAACTTGAGGCCCAAATTAGCCAATTCAGAAGAAATCCTGTAACAAATATGTTGTCCGTCCAACAGCAGAAGCATACAGTTAAGGTTTACTTTTGTTTTGATTTTCATAACATATATGTAAGTATTATAGCCATTCTAGAAGTACATTTTTTAAAATCTGCAGTAGAATCAGGTATGGCACTCAAACCTGTAATTCCAGCACTCTGACAGGCTGAGGCAGGAAGATTGCAAGTTTAAATCCAGCCTGGTCAATTTAGCAACTTACTGAGACCCAGTCTCAAAGTAGTAGTAGTAGTAATAATAATAATTATTATTATTAGTATTAGTATTTATTTTATTTTATTAATTTTATTTAGCAGGCTGTGGATGAATACAGCTCAATGCAAAGACCCTGGGTTCCACCTTAATACTACAAAAGGAAAAGAACAATGTTCTTAATAATAACTTTCTTTCCTATTTAATTGTCCTTGTATTTTTTTATTTTAAAGAGAGAAAAATATTTTTAAAAACTGTATTATAGCACAAAAATTGCTTACTTACTCAAATAAAAGTAAAATAGAAGTTCACACTTCATTCTTCACTTTTTTGAGCTTGGAATTTGACACAACCTGTTATGTAGTGCCTAAAGTCCCACTAGCTGCTCACTGTCTGACGTACCATGTGGGAGGGAGTTCAGTGTAACTGAAGACTTGTCAGATTTCCCTCAGAAATTAGTCACAGAGCATGGAGTCCTTTCAATAAAAACAGCTCCACACAGATACACAGAGCATCATCACCTAAACGCAGCCAGCCCTGCTCCACTAGTTAGGATTGAGTCTCTGTCATCTTCATTTTTGATCTGCCATCGTCCTGACCCTTCAAGACAAAGGAGAGGGAGGGAGGGAAACTTTAACTACTCTCTCCAAACATTGTGTAATGAAAAAAACTCATCTAAAAAGGTATAGCCAATGCTCTGGAAAGCCTAAGTGGAGATCTTATTTCAGCATCCAAGACAGTAACTATCCCAGATAGACGCTGTTTCAAAGAAGGAAGCCAACAGGCTCATCGGTCCCCGCAGAATTTCTTGAGCCAGTTTCAATGCTTTACAAGGTCCCTATTGAGTTGGGATATTTTTCTGGAGTTAATGGAGGGTATAAACAAAATTCTAGGGAAAAGTAAAATGATAATTAAGCCAGATAATTCATTTAAAAATAATAATAATTACACACACATTTTTATGGAAGTTGAAATATTCAGTGCGCTAAGCTTATTGTGCCTGGCTGCCTATCTTGACAGCTGCTCCCAAAAGCCTTTCTCAGTTCAACACTGTCCTAAAAATCTGGCTTTGTTGTCTAACGCTATTACAAGGCAGTGGTTTCAGAGCTGCATTCTCCATTCCACAAATACATTACTAAGAAATTAAGCTTCTTTCCTGGGAGTTCCCCAGAAAACACCATCGGCTGCCCACTGTGAGGCACAGGAACTTCGTACTCCATGAGAGACCAAGCTACTGTGAGACAGAGCCCAGCTCCCGCCCTGCCCACCACGCTGAAGTAGGAGGGGCGGGAGTTTGCATCTCCTCTGCTCTGATCTTTTTCCCCTACCTTCCTATTATGTCTTTAAATCTATGACTTCAGCCAGCAGAGAAAAGAGAGGTCATCTTTCACTTTCTGATTATTTAATTGCTTTGTTAATTAAACTCTTAATTAGTTAAGAGTATTAAGAAATGCTTGATCTCCTCACATGCCTACTAATTTAATGAAAGGAAATTTCTCCTGATTGGCTTGTCTTTCAGGTGCTGGAGCAAGCTACAGAGGTTTTATCCTGGAACTAGCAAGTGTGTCCACTGAATCCACTCAGCAAAAGATATTGCTTCTAGAAAGGAAAAGGGGATGTTGCTAAAGAACAAAAAGTAGTAGTGTGGAAAAGCACAAACCAACTTGTTTTTATGGTGCTGGACAAAGAACCCAGGACCTTATAGGCACTAAGCACCTACTCTGTTACTAACTTACACATATCCAGGTCTGTAGAGACCAATGTGTAAAGTTCAAAAGCTACCACAAAATGAGAGCCATTCAAGGAAAAACTTTATATAGAGTAAAGGAGGTAAACAAAATAGATAACACATTTCCTAAAAGTATATTAGTACATACAGTTATTCTGGTTACCATCACTTTAGAAAATTCAAAAATATCTATTTAGGCCATATGAATGTCATACGCCATGCCATCAGTGACCTTGAACATAAGTAATGGAGCTCAGAAACTGAGAGCAGTGGAGACCAAGGTGGTCTCTGAGTCATGACTTTCAGGCATACCTGAGACCAGCCTATGACTGGAGGATGACCAAAGGCGGGTCTAACTGCTACTGTTTGTGGAGAAAAGAACACTGGTCCCTTGGTCCCTTTTTTTCAATTTCTTTTACTACTAATTTGAGACACCATGCAGAATGTTTCTGCACTGAAATCAAAGGTCATTAAATCTAAAAGAAATTAAAGCAATCATCTAGGAAAACTCATCATTTTATACCTGGACAAAGAAGAACAAGGCCCAAAGTTTCCCTCCTTGACTGAAGAAAAACGAGAAGCCAGACCTACTAATGGAACCAGGTAGGTCAAAATGCCTATGGAAAATTAGCTATACATTTACAATTATTCTGATACAAAAGAAAATAGAGATTATTTTTTATTCACTCTATTGCTATTCCTCACAAGTCCTTGCTGCATGGCTGCAAGGAGACAAATTTAGTTCCATCTGTCACACTGAGTCCATTTGATGATCTATACTGTTTCCCCTGTTCCCTGTCTCCTCGCCAAGACAGTGCCCACACATACGTGAGGAAGGCAGGCTCTAGGGACCTGAGAGGGTAGATGAAGTGTTGGGCTTACAACTGTATTCCCTCATTCCCTCTTCTAACTGATTTGGCATCTGTCCCTTCAATCCCCAGATACCCTGTTGGCATCTGATGACAAAGACAAAATAATAATAATAATAATAATAATAATAATAATAATTCACTGTAGTCTGATGGCCGTTGCAAGAAGCAGAGTGTGATGGACGGGGCCCAGAGACAGCTGTGGTAGGGCAGCTTCACCTGTGGGTTCTCTATTTGTTGCTTTCTCCCTTTCTTGGAATGCTATTGGTTGACCCCTGAATGAACCCTAGCATGGGAGAGTGACGGAAGTTGATGGAAATCATGGTCACGTTCGTGACTAAGCATGTGGTCCTCCTTTACTTTAATAAGACCGTGGTCACGTTTGTGCCTGAGCACATGGTTCTCCTTTGCTGAGGTGATTGTGCATGAGATCACACTTACTATCCTAAATAAAGCTGACTTGCTTCAGAGGTTCTCTGCTCACTGGCAACATAATCTCAGTGAGTCCTCTGAGCCACCTTCATCGGGTCTTCTCCGTCCTTTTGACTCCAGCACATAATTTTACAAGTGGTGCCCAACGTGGGACATGAAGGACAATGGGAGTAAGTCAGGGAAGGCTTGGCCAAGTGGGAAAGGTACACTCAGAGTAGGCGAGACCACTGGAAAAAGCTCAGAGCAATGGGAAATTCCACTTCGATAGAAAAAAAGTATGTCCGCCTTATAGAGACATTACTCAGAGGAGCGGGGTAAAGGTGAAACCGAAAAGGTTTGAAGAATTATTTTTCCTTATAAAAAGACATTGTTTATGGTTTCAACCTAAGGGAAAAACTGCTCTAGACTTAAGAGTCTGTAGGCAGGTCATAAAAGCTCTGCAAAGAGCGCACCAGCAAGGAAAACCCATCCCTTTAAATGTGTGGTCTTTGTGTAGCCTTATTTCCTTGGCTTTGGAGCCCCTGCAGTCTCACTCTGAGGAATCGAGTCTGCAGCTGATTTTTCAGACTCAGGAAAGCAGTCTTATGAAGGGTTCGAGTGATGAGGATATTACGGAGCATGAAGGCAGCACCTGGTCTGATGATTCGTCCTTGCAGGATGGAGAGTCCTAAATGGAAAATTCAAAAGTAAAGTGGGCATTTCCAGCCCCTCAGCCTCTGTCCTCTGATTTTGAAGACTCAGGAAAATGAGTTACAGAAAGAGGCAGGTAGCACCCGGAAGTTTTTTTCATCACATGGAACATTTGACACAGTCAATATCCAGATTGGCGGAGCAATTGGAAGTTTCAAGCCCACCCTCCATGCTTGCTGAGGTTCGGCCTCTGCCTCCTCCCCTAACTGGTCCCTCAGCTTCTCCACATGAGTTTGGGTGACTGGTTTCAGCTGTTGGACTTAGAAAAGTCTTTGTACTAGCTCGATGAATAAAGCTCAGAAAATGAGTAAGCTTAAAAATTGATACAAAATTTCCAATTGATGATGAAAAAACTCACTTAATACTTTATAGGATATTAAGAAATTAATTTCCTATCATTGAAACTGGGAGAAAAACAAAAGAGATAAAAATTAGCTGCCTTATTGTAGTCTCAAGTCCAAAGGTCTGATTCTCTTGACTCCAAGAAAAGCTTAGCAATGATGAAGTTCACCTGCTATGGCTGTCAGAAACTGGGCCAGAACAAGAGGGATTGTCTTAAGAAGCCCACAAGCTATGCCCTGACAGCCAAGGTAGCCACTAGAAGTGAGACTGCACTCTGAGGCAAAGGCCCCAGAGCTCAGACTGAGCTTCTTAGATGGTCCATTAAGACTAAAAGAACACTGGGCCTGCCTGCTCCCTCTGGCCAGGCAGTCTCTGTCATCTACACGGAGAAGTTCTGAGAAACTATGACCAAAGGAAAAACCCAGCCTTTTGCTGGACATTGGCACAGATCTCTTTGCTTTTCTCTAACCCTGACTTTCCTCCCAGTTATTGTATCTCAAAATTAAAAGAAGACATACAAATAAGATTGGCTTACTGATGTCATTATCTTCTCATAAACAGAAAAAATAGGGTATTTTGGGTTTTATGAATTCTCAAAATTTAAAGATAATTATAACTAAAGATAGAAGAACTTATAACCAACTGTCAGATACTATCAATAAAAAGGTGTAAGCTATTCTACCTACCCAAGATAAAATTGCCTGGTGTCTGTTGAGGGCCTTCAGGTAGAACCTCTGGAGAGTATCTCTGACTGCCATTTCCCAACTACAACCCCTTTCAGCCTGAAGAAGCCAGAGCGGTCATCGCCCATATTTCCCTCATGGCAGTTCAGATTACATCTTCAGAAGGGGAATGCTGCAAACATCCAAGTAAGATAGAAAGATTATAGGCAGTCAGATAGGGTTAAGCCCTCAAGAAAAATAACACAATAGGCAAGATATGTAACAATTATGAGAAGGATGGATGCTCCCACTATGGGCCAGATCTAAACACCAAAGGCAAAACAAATGCTAGTAAATGATAACACCGAGATATGTTAAAGGGGTAAGTGCTAATAGAATACTTCTACTGTTAAATCTGCCATTCTGCCAGAATAAAAATCTGTAGAGGAGAGGCAGCCCAGGAATTAGTTAATACTTCCAATGGAAGCATCAGATTGGAGCTCTATGAAACTCTATTGGAGCTTTATGGCTCTGCCCGGAGCTTTTAAGAAATCTTCTGGCCCTACCATGACATGTCACAGTTGTTCTTTGTATGTATGTCTAAAAACCTTCTATTAGCTTTGAATTTTCTAGGAATAACATCTATAGCAGGAGGAGGATCAGCATCTGACTTCTGATACAGCTGTATTGTCCGAGACAGGACTTCCCTTCTATGGCATGGTTCCAACATTTGCTGGAGATGTTGAAGAAAAAGAACAAAAGTGAACCCATGACAGCCATGCTCTTGGGAGTGGTGACCATCACCACCGCGGCTGCTGCAGATGGAGTGGTGTTGAGCCAGAGCATACAAATTGTTTATCATAAGAAGTCAGAACAACTGTGGACTCTTCAGGAATGCATGGACTCTAAAGATAAAGAATGTGGGACAGATTGTTGTTATATCAAAATGTTGATCTGTAGTGTGTCACCGTTGAGATCCTGTCTCGTCAACAAGAAGTTGATGATGCTTTCATGAGACCAGTGTCAGAGTTGTTTAACAATGATCTGTTACAGATATTGAAAACCTTAATGGTATCCTACGGTTTAGTGGAAGCATCATGACATGTGATCTTTGTGCTGGTTAGTAGTGAGGACAGGTCCATCCACCAGTTGTGAATTGATAGTCTGTAGTCTTCTCCCTGATTTTTTCAAAAAATTAAAAATGGGGAGATGTAGCCTGATGGCTGTTTCAAGTAGCAGAGTGTGATGGACGGGGCCCAGAGGCAGCTGCGGTAGGGCAGCTTCACCTGTGGGTTCTCTATTTGTTGCTTTCTCCCTTTCTTGGAATGCTATTGGTGACCCCTGAATGAACCCTAGCATGGGAGAGCGATGGAAGTTGATGGAAATCATGGTCATGTTCGTGACTAAGCATGTGGTCCTCCTTTACTTTAATGAGACCGTGGTCACGTTCGTGCCTGGTTCTCCTTTGCTGAGGTGATTGTGCATGAGATCATGCTGACTATCCTGAATAAAGCTGACTTGTTTCGGAGGTTCTTTGCTCACTGAGAACAGAATCTCAGTGAGTCCTCTGAGCCACCTTCACTGGGTCTTCTCGGTCCTTTTGACTCCAGCACATAATTTTACAACAATACACTGACTTAATATTTTCAAAACATTCTCCTCTTTGAAGACATTAGGCCCATGACCACAAAATCACCAAATTGCTAGGCTACACTATTGTCCCCCAGTATGCACAAGGGATTGGTTCCAAGACCACCCCTCCTACCCTACAGATAACAAAGTCTGCAGATGCACATATCCTTTATACAAAATGATACAGTATTTGTACAGAAACTATGTATATCCTCCCATATATAGTACTCTAAATTACCTCTAGGTTACTTACAATACCTAATTCAATTTAGATTCATGAGAATGGCTGTGACACTGCATTCATTAGGGAATAGTGACAAAGGGAAGGAAGCCAGTACATGTTGAGCACACATGCAATTTTCCTCAAATATTTTCCTTCCTTGATAGGTTGAATTTTCAGGGGCACAGCCCTCTGGTATGGAAGGCCAGTGTACATTCAAACCTCTAAGTCAAGGGCCAAGGATCTGATTCTGGTCCAATTGATAGAAGCAGATATCCCACACCCAGCTCCCATAAGGTAAAGCCTCCCCAGCCTCCACCTGAGATGCAGGAAGGATGGAGAGGGAGGCAGAGTAGGCTGGCAGGGCAACAAAAGACCAACTTTTAGGACTCTAGAAACAAATGGAAAGGATATGGGTCATTTTAGGGGGGTAAAGAGTAGAACATCAGAAACAAAAAGAGTAGAGCATCAGATTCTAGTAAAGGCTCCCAGTTGACACTAAGGGTCATAATGTCAAATCTTAGCTACTTTCCTATCTCTCACTATTAACTTGTGTGTCTCTTATTTCATTTTATCCAGAAGTAACAGAAAAATTGACTTATGGGAAATTGGGGGCCTAAAGACATCTCCAGGTTAGAGTTAACATCTGTTTGGCATACTATGTTCCCTGAAATAAATGTGTCACATTAAGTGAATTAATATTTCCCCTTTGAGATTTTCTTTTTTGGGGGAGGGGGAGGGTCTACAGGGTATTCAGGGTCTCACTACTAGACTGGACTCGTAGTGATCGCCTATTTACAGACTTCTAAGAGCTTGGATTACAGGAACATGCTACTATGCCCAGTCTCAATTGCCCTCTCAGTGTGCCCCAGTGGTGGGGCTGGCATGGCAGGCTGGGGCTCAAACATCAAGCCCCTGTGCTTGCTTATAGGTACTTTAATCCACTGAGCTATTTGGCTGGCCCTGTATTTCTTACTCACAGTCACCCTTTCTACATGTGAAACACAGTCTCTCATTTCTGCTGCCTCAAAATCTTTACGTGCAATCCAGGTGTGGTGGTGCATGCCTATAATCTCAGCACTTGGGAGGCTGAGGCAGGTGGATCGGTGGGAGTTTGAGACCAGCCTGGGCTACAAAAGTGAGCTCAAGGCCAACCTGAACTGCATAGCAAGACCCTGTCTCAAAAAGAAAAAAAAAAAAAAAACCCTTGATGTGCAACACAGTGGAGCTTCTCCCAATCAACTTCACAAACTCTTACCTCTATATACACTAGGCAACACTCATGGTGTTGAGGAAGCAATCACATGGGAGGGGAACATAGGATCAAGTGGCGAACAATCAAAAGATGTTACATGCAAAGCTGACAGACTTAAGCTCAAAGGAAAGAGAAAACTAAAAAGCAAGTGTGAAAGCCTTCTTGTCTAAGACCAACAGAAGGAACACAAGATCAACCCACAAAATCTATCTGAAGACTATCTTCCTGGTTAGAAGTCTGAAGAGGTCCAACGAGAAAAGACAGTAAACACATCCAGAGGAGAGCGAAGAACAGTCAGCCACAGTAAGGAACTGGAGGCAAAAGTGGGGACTGCAGTTGCGCAGGGGCAGCAGAGAAGTCTCAGATGGGTCCTTCTACTGGAAGGAACCTAAGTCCTAGTCCCTAAGAGTCCTTTAATAAAACTGAAATACAGTCAGTCTTGTCTGTAGGTCTTGTCACATTTTTTACAGACCTTGGGCATGCTAGCCATGTGTTCTACCAGTGAGCTGTCTCCCCAGCACCTAGTGGATGCCTTTTAAAATATAACTGAACCCCCCAGAGGGATCTTGCTTTATGTGTTCAACTCTGTGCTCAGTAATCTGATGACAGATATCTGAGAGAAATTGTGTGGAGTGCAGAATGAGGAGGCATAGCAAAGGAAAGCATTACCTTTTGTGCTGCCAGTGGATTACATTAAACATATGTCTATTCTTCCCACAAAGATGCTTAACTATTATGTTCCCTACAAAAAAAAAATCACGTTACCTTCTCAGCCTTACTACTATCATATATCATATTCTCTGTGAACCGTGTTTTTATGTCTCTGCAGAAACTTGGAAGATTAAAAAAGAATCAACACAGATTGCACGCTCAAGACTCGAAGATTCTAGGATGATTTGCATCCTGCCTGTAATCACCTTCAATCTTTCATCTTATCAGCACTCATAAATTACATGACTCCACTTAAGAACAGAGTGAGCCCCCAATCCCTGCTATTTTCAGCTTGACTGCAAACAGAAAGTCAATCACATAAACAGCTAAGTGGGGAAGTAGATAACATTTTTGTCTTCTTTTTGAGTAGGAGTTTTTAAAACTGTGCCTGCAGAAGCCTGGGGTCTGCCGAGGCCCTGGGAATGAAATGACAAAAGGCAGGGGGCTGTAGAAACAGCATGGTTTGGTCTCCCACCTTGTGTCAGCCATACAGCTGCTCTTTATTCTGGTTGGGCAGGAATCTGCTGAAATTGTATTTAAATAATCATTTCCAAGACTTCAAAAGTCTGCAGACTCGTGACCCAAGTACTCAAATATCTGAGCTTTCTCTTCCAAACACAGTGAGCCACACAAACTGGAAAAAAGAAATGCTTTCTAAAGCAGCATATCAGAATAATAAACTAAGGGGATCTTCCTTAAGAACTAAGAGAGTTAATAATAGGCTAAGGGAAGGAGATTTTCATCTGGCTTGAGTTTTTAAAGTTTAAGGATTCCCCATTTATAGAGTTTGGATTCCACAAGTTGGGACCCTGGAATTCAGAGTTCAATTTCCTACAGAAAAGAAATAAGAGGCTAGTCCCAAAGCAAGTAATAAAAGCCTACTGCTTCACTGGTGAAGCCGAATGCTATTAATTCCACTGGAAGTTAAAGTTCACTCTTGCTCCTTGCTGAATGGGCCACACAAGTCAGTGGAGCTTCACGTGCACCACTGATGTTGCTTCTCTGAAGCAGTTTGTCCTATAATGTCTAATAAAAAGGGAGCCGGTGGTGACAAAGGACCCACCCTTCCCTCTCTCCCAAGTCCCATGGCACCTTCACTGTGGCCAGGAGCTGGTCAAGTGGACAAGCACTAGTTGATTGCAAGCTGAATAATTAATTGCCTACAGGCGATGGTTTCGCCAGTTCTGGAAAGCTTCTGGTGTGTTTATTTATTCTCCAGTTGCTGATAGCATTTTATTATGACAATCTGTTACCTAATATAGATCCTTTAAAAAAAACTTGTAGGTTAAAAGAAAAAGTGCTGGCAGCATTTATAACCCTTCCAGAAAGAGGGAAAGAAAGAATATAGAAAGAGATAATGTATAACTGTAAATAATTTTCTAGACTAAACTGAAAGTTAGTTTTTGTTTTTCCTTTATATTTGCTCATTTGGTAAGCTATGAACTGAAGGAAAAAAATGCTCTTTACCAAACAACTCCAAAAGATTTCAGAAGTGGAAGACTTAGCACTATGAACTTACCTGATTCACATACTGCCACAAATTACCAAAACAAGTATATAAAATGTTAAGTTAATTTGCCACCAAAACTGGTGAACTTCTCAGAATTGCAGATATCAAAACTCTAAGGGAATGGTCTATTGCAGAATCAAATCATTTAGTGCGCTAAAATTAGATCAAAAGCAATTATAGAGAATTACCACTGGGAAAGGTATCCTTCTGCCCTTTGAAAAAGTGGCAGTACTCTTACAGGAGTGTAATGTCTCACCCAGGAAAATAACAGTAGTGCGTTCTTCCTAGTTCCCCTTTATGCAAAGCTTGCTTTTGCATATACCATACCATTGCTTGTGTTAAATAATTGTTATGGTGTGTCTAAGTGTCCCCCTCAAAACATCCTGCAGTCATTGGGGTGGGCTTCTAGGGTTTCTTTTAATTTGGCTTCCAATGCTGGTATTATGGGTAAGTGCTGCTGGGATTATGGGTGTGAGTCCAACACTCATCCTGGGGCTAGTAGCCTGAGTGCACTATAAGGAAGGGAGAGGGGCTTGCTCTTTGCTGCTGCTCCTCCCTTTTCACTCTTGCTAGTTTTGCTGTTTTCCGCTGCCATGAGCTGCTACCCTCTGCCACGTGCAATGTTGCCCTGAGTCAGCCAAGTACAGACTGAAACCTCTATAAACTGTGAGCTAAATAAACCTTTCCTTCCTTAATTTTAGGCATCAGGTATTTTGGCCAAGCAACAAGAGAAAAGTAACCAAGACAATAACATTCTCATAGATTTCCTTCGAGCTTTTTCTGAACAACAGCAACAAACTAAAATATTGATTAAGACACTGAGACTTATGACCTAGGGTCCACTTCAAATTCAATTCCTACCAGCTAACCTTGTAAGGGAAAATTATTTAAATCACTTAAAAATAAAGTGTTTCTTTTTTTTTTTTTTTTTTTTTGCGGGACCAGGGTTCAAACTCATGACCTTGCACTTGCCAGTCAGGCACTTGTGCCACAGAGCTATCTCCCCAGACCCCCAAGTGTTTCATTTAAATAGGAACAGTAATAAATACTCAGAGGGTTAAGATTTAGTAAAATAATAAATATAAAATTATGCCTGGAATATAGCAAAATTGTTGACTGTGATGTCTTTATACCTCCAATGGCCAGAACAACTCTTTGTAAGTATAGGTAATCAATTCATGCTTCTTGAACTCAATTAAATTTCCCTACATTGCCTGCTTACTGAAGTCCTATGCTTTCTTGCTGCAGAAAATAGTATCTGATAAAATCTTAGACCTGATCACTGCTTGGTGATCCTATATCAGTTTATATATACCTATTCCCTCTTGTCCCTCCTCTCTAGAATTACCTAGATTAGTTGTTTCTGAAGTATGCTATATGTGGAAGAATGGAATCGGCTTTTCAGGAAGCAATGACCTACTTTCTTCTTTGCATTTGCAAAGACAAGCATATTTCAGGAAACCATACATATTTGTTCCTTAACTGGGTGGACAGCACCTCACACCTCTCACCGAGCCCAAAGAGACCAATGTGCAGAGAAGAAAGGAGTCAGGGTTGAAATGAGATTCCTTCCCCACCTTCTCAGCTGTACTCCCATCCTGTATCTAGCACGAAGCACCATCAAGCCCACTTCACATAGATCCCTTCCCCTCTGAGTCTTCACTGTCACTTAAACATAGTTATGCCAGGGGTGCATTAGTCCTTTTTCTACATGTGCCCTGGGACCTGGGTGATGAGAGTATTAACTAATTATAAATTCTTTTGAATAGGACCAACACATATTATAGGCTAGAAGCACGTATTTAATTCTTGAAATATTTTTCTAGAATTATCTGTTCATTGGTAATCTGACAAGAAAAAAGGCATACTAGATCTGAAAAGACTGGAGCTGAGTCCTGGTACCCCAGTGGAGTGGTATCTCTCTTTGGTCTGCACCCAATTTTTGGAACCAGTGGCTTAGCACACAAGACCTGGCATTTTTTACAAAGCACAGTTTAGCTTGTCACCAGATCTTCATAATTTTCACCAACAGTGAACTATACCTTGAGTTCTAATTCCTGAAATTAAGTAGATTGAGAAATGACTACCTTCTGGTAAGGGACACAGGGAATCCCAGTGTCCCCTGTGATGAAGCCACCAAGGAAATCACTTCATCCTGAGTGACTGAAAGCAGTCAACTCTCAGGAACAAGGATTCCATGTTAACATTTTCAAAGACTGTTACCTAGGACTCCTTTTCCCTTCACAAACTCTACTCTTTTTCTTTTTTCATACTAAAAAGCTTAGGAACCAGCAATGGTCTACCCAGTCATGGAATATATATTCTAATTTTTCAAAATATTTTCATATCCCACTACTTCATTTGATAACTTGCACCCATTCAAGGCAGGTAGACAGCAGAGACTATATTACCTTACAAAAATACAAAGAATTAAGATAGATGGTCCAAAGCCACAACTGGTGACCAGCACAAGGGTGTCTACAAGCCAGCCTTCCCTCTTGCTTGCCATGGTTTTTACCATACCATTGGCCAGTGGGCTACACTGTAGTCGTTCAGCTCTTTCTATGCTATGTCAGGCACGGGAATGTCTTTGCAATACCATATCCTGCGTTTCTGAAAGAGATTAGGTGTCCCTGTGGGAAACTCTGCATTCAAAACTCTAGTCCTAGCCCATGCGCTTCATATTGAAAGCAAGTTGGCACCCAAAGTGGTTGACTGGGCGCCAATTATGGTGTTCTAATCTTTGTTCATGCTGTCAACGTGACATATGAAAAAATATGAATAAAGTGACAAGATGAAAACAAAGCTAGTGGCTGGTGTGAGATCCACAGACAGGGTGTTAGCGCCGCATGCAGTGCAACTGGGTCAAGTTAACACCTTGTGTTTCCCCTACATATGCAGTGTGGAAAAGCTATTTATAAAATGTTTTTAAATATTTAGGACCAAATAAATCAATATTGTTGGGAAACATTGACTCTGACCAGAACTCGTTTACTTGCCTTAGTCCCACGTGAATAAGAAAACTGAGAATATAGAAAGGATCTAAGACCAGCAACAATACAGATGTTCAATACAATCACCCAGAATTCCCAAACAAGTCTGCTGTCAATCTCCATGCTGGCTGATGACCTGCATGAATAATACAATGACTAAGGTCCCAGAAGAGTTGCCTTGTGAATAAGCTTATTACCAATATAACAAAATAGGCCTTCTAGAAATTACCTGACTTTGCAATTCACTCTGCTGCTTCAGGCGAAGATTCTCAGGTGTATCTGCCACCGTGGTGAAAGACTGCTTTGGATAATGTCTGTGGAGAAATTGTTTAAAAGAACACAATTAAAATAGTATGTTATAAAACAATAATTTAACATCTATTGTTTCATCCTTTGTTTCTGTCACAATAAAAGAGGGTCCTCTTGGCCAAGTTCATCTATGTGTCATTACTCCAGATCCTAGCCCATTCTATGACCCTCTATCACTCCATGTTCCCCTACTTTCTCCCAAAATATCAACATTGACTTCTCCATGCCCCACCCACCATTCCAGCCTAGCACCATTGTTCTATCCTTTAAAAGAGTCCTAGCTCATCTGGTCAACTTTCTCTATGCCTGGTTTCCAGCTTGTTCTAGAAATTTCCCTTACTGAGATCACAGAGACTTTCTGTGGACATATCTAAACAACTTTGTAATTCTCTTGTTTGACCTATCCTCCATCTTGAAGTATCTTCCTCCTCAGTTACCATGCCACCAACCAGTCCCTGAGTGACTTCTCCCACTTAGTGTTTGTTTCTTGTCTCCTGCTCTTCTTGGCTCACTTGACCTTTATGGTCCCTATGCAGGCTTTTCTCTCAGTCTACATCACCATTTGGGGGATCTTATTCATTCCTGTAGCATTAAGAACTATATATGCTAATTATTTTGCAAATTTGAGTTTTAGATGCAGTGGTATTTGCTTTTATATATCCCATATATATCACAAACTTAATCAGTGTGAAACTCAACTATTCATCACCCCATCCCTAAAACAAACACCTCTCCCTGCATTCTTTATTATTTATTAGTGCCCAGGTGACAAAGTCAGATACTTGGGAATAATCTTGAATTATCACACATTCAATTACTAACTATATTTACTAAACATATCTGGTCACAAGAGACCAATTCAATCCTGCAGCTCACACCTCTCTCTTTCCCATCTCTCAGCAATGCTGTTCTCGTTTTCTGGAACTCTCATCCCTCTCCCTACCCCATCTCCTGAGCACCTGTGTTTATCTTTCATGTCTTGTCTTAAATGTCACCATCTCTAGGAATTTTTCCTGGTCCCTGAAATTTGCATTAGGAATGGTCTGTTGATGTGCTTTCTTCCCCTTGTTATAATGCTTATTAGTTTCACCTCTGCCCCCAGGACTCGCTGAGACAGCCATTGAGACTGGGCATGGTGGTGAGCACCTGTAATCCCAGCTCTTGGGAGGCTGTAAAAAGGTAGATTGCTACAAGTCTCCTCTAGTAGTGAGACCCTGAACACCCTTTAGAGCCTTCCCTAAAATACAAAACTAAATAATGTTTATTATACTCAGTTGTATATTCTGGTTGGCATATGTCTGTGTTTCATAATACAGTGAAAATTCTGTGACAATGCTGCAGCAAGAACCGGCTATCTTGTCCTTTGTTGGGGCACATTCTGGCCCTATCTCCAGCCTCTAGCAATGCCTGGTTTGTAATATGATCTAAACGCATATTTGCAGGACCATATGGAAAGAGAACAGACAATGCTGCAGGAGTGCAGTTTTATAAAAAGAATAACATCTAATGTTCTATAGCACAGTAGGCTAACTACAAATGACAGTAATTAATTTAAAAATCTCAAGACACCTAAAAGGATTTTAAATTATCCCCAATACAAAGACCTGACATACATCCCAGGTGATGGATATATCATTATCTTCAATTTTTCACTACATAGTATACACATGTATTGAAAAATCATGCTGTATCCCATAAATATGTGCAATTATTCTGTCAAAGACAAATGTAAAATAAATATTTGCAGATATAATAGATGGAGGGATGGAGAGGAAAAAAAGAAAGCAATCAACCCAAGTCTAAGAGACTAGTACAGCCTAGATCTAAAATGTGCTCTAGGCTGGGCAAAATAGCTCAGTGGACTAAGCACCCACTTTGGCAAACACAGGGGCTGGGGTTTGATACCCAGAACCAAATGCCACACTGACCATGCCCCTAGGTGCACTGAGCCAGCCACCAAGACGGGACATGGTGGCCCATGTCTGTAATCCCAGCAGTGGGGAGGCTAAAAACAGTAGGATCACTATGAGTCTGAGCTGTGTAGTGAGACCCTGTACCAAATACAATCAATCAATCAATAAATAAATAAATAAATAAATAAACAGGATTGCCCTAAACATGTCATGTGTTTAAGGTGAGTCTTTGGAAAAGCAATGGAATCATGAGGGCTTGAACCCCATCAGTGGATCTTAATTAAGCAGCACCCTGAGGGTGAAAACTGCACTGCTGGGACAGGAGTACATTTTGCAACTTTTTTTCTACATATACATGAATTTTCTTCTATAGGGCAAAACACGATTTCCCTTTGGATACTAAAGAAACTTCACTTGCCACCCACACCTGGATTTACAAAGAAGAGTTTCATTAAAAATAATACAGTCAGCTCACTAGTGTACTTTATGAAGAGAATGTATTATTGATTTGAATTTATAAAATGCCTGCATATTAATAAAATATCACATTTACAGATTTGAAATTGGCCTCCCATACTAAGTCCTATTTGGAAAGAAACTCAGAGAAAAATTGGGAAGCTGCTGCAATTCTTTTAGAAGAGATCTGTTAATCCGATGACCAAAGCAGTAAATTTACCAACAGGCTGTGTAGTCACAAGATTATAACTATTAGGAGACCCCCAAGATTTTGCACTTTTTCCAGTAGCCTTTCAATCCTAAAAAAAAATAACCATTTTATAATAGTGGGTTGATTTATATGTTACGTAACTTTCTTCTAAAACTGGATAACTGGATAAGAATATCAAACATTTTAATGTAAGAGAGAAAACTCAACTTAGTATTATAACCAAAACAACAAGGCTGAAGGAAAGAAGGCAACTCATACTTGAAATTTACACAGATCATGAGTGCAAAGATAAATCAAAACCTGTGGTGTAAGGGATGCAAGCTGTAATCAGAGCTAACAAAATTCAAGCAAATAAGTTTTTTTTAATGCCTTAACTGTCAACCAAATGAAACAGCCTCATGATTAGAACAAGATGACTCAGAAGAAGAAAGTATAATTACAGAGCTAGCAGTACAGCATGTACTGTATAAAAAATAATAACTATAATATTTGGAGAAAACTAATTGATTCTGCCAAACTCCACACATGCAAAGCTCTTGTCAGACAACAAATTTCTCAACATCATGTCCAAACAGTAAGGTATGCCTGAATTAATGCCACCATATTCCCCTCAGAGTCAGCATCTCTGCTTCCCCCTACCATCATCCCACCAATACTGTGAAAGACAAGGCAAAGAAAGCGGACACAGAAGTAAAACAAGAGAGTGCAAAGTCCCTTGTGAGGGCACAGGAACAGAGAAGCAAAGCATCTCAAAGCTATTTGGTGGTACCATACAACGAATTCTAGCTCCTTCCATATCCTGCATTTAAATGGTAATAAAGGCTCTCCCTCTAACAAGTGCCTTGAAGGCACACTTGCTAGTATACACCTGTAATCCCGGGAGACTGGGAGAGTAAGACAAAAGAATCACAGAGTTTAAGCCAGATA
>PVKN010006010.1:0-29432 GCA_004027915.1 Capromys pilorides
CAAGTAGCTGGTCTTCATCTCTCTAAAATTCATCAGAAGTTATTTTTAAATTTTTGTTTTATTTCTAGTTTCTCCTGTATCACATTTAAGTATATAAAACAAGGAACTGTGCTTGATTTCCCCCTGGTGTGTGGAGTTTTAGAGACCCAGTAATCAAGAATAATAGCTGTGCTTCTCATTTCTGAGCATTGGATTTAGAAACCAGGGAAGTTTGAATATAACATGAATTAGGGCTGTCTATATGTCTGTTAACCTTAAGGGTCTTCCAGTTGTCCCCTGTCTTACCCTCTTCTCTCACTGGGCTCCTTTCCCTGACTCTATTCTTCTCATATAATTCTAGATTTTGAGGTATGTATTGATGCCTCCATGATATCCCACTAGCCTGAGTTTTAGTGATTCTGTGACTCTCCTTGGAGCCAGGCCCAAAAACCTTCCCATATTCCTGACTGTATATGTCTGTTATTAGATACAATGCTGTATATTCTTTTTTGGAGTTCAGTGAACTTGAAGGTATATCATTCCCATTCAACATAGCTTCTATTACCAGCTAAACTATTCTTATCCACTCCCATTCACCTAAGTAGTCATTGCCCAGGTGATGTGACCCTGTGGTCAAAGCATCTCTTCTTCATCCTCATGGCCCAGGTAAGAAGAAAATCTAGTGCATTGCAGGTAGCCAGGAAGAAGTGCTGAAGCTGCTGAGAATTTTAGGAAGCATCACGATGTTCCATTTGCTTGATTTGGGGAAACTCATCTTAGTCTTTTAAGTTGAAGAATAAGGCACATGGTTCTAGAGGGAGATTTTCAAATCTCTAGCAGTCCACCAGA
Source organism: Capromys pilorides (assembly GCA_004027915.1). Lineage (NCBI taxonomy): Eukaryota > Metazoa > Chordata > Mammalia > Rodentia > Capromyidae > Capromys > Capromys pilorides. The sequence goes on from PVKN010006010.1 coordinate 829, forward strand.
CCCAAATAATGATGAAAGTAGGGAGACTTGGACACAACCAGACTTCACCCAGAATGCGAAACTGCCCTCCAGTGTTTCCACTCCCATCTGGACTTCGTTCCTCTTGCCCCCATCCCACCCGTATGCAAGTGCCACCTGTTCTACACTCTAGTTGGGCAGAACTGAGTATCACTGAATACCCTATCTCCTCCTGTCTGCTTAAAATACCATTTTCTTCAAGTAGTATTTGCTACCTTGCATTAGATTTTTCTGGACCTGTGTGGAGTGATCAGCTCTCCTTGGTTACTGAGGATGGTATGCATATTGAAACTGAAAATCCCATGCCCTGGGGAGCTCATTAGTACTAGGTGAATGATGTTCACTCAATGTGTGTCTCTTTTGCTGAAACAGAAGATCTTTGAGCAAGGGCTAGATACCCAGGATCTGGCAAGCTTGCTAACTAGTGAATTTCAGTGTGAGCCTTAAAGGACTTCAGCCAGGGCTGGAGACCCAGTGCAAGAGGACTTCCAGTTCTATTTCTCAGATAGACTGCAATAGTGTAGTCTTTTAGTTTCCTTACAGATAAACCCTATCTTACCTTAAGCTTAGCATTCACTACTTTCAATCTAGAAACAAAAGGTTCAGAATACCTTTGAAAACAATGAGGCTCTTCTGCCCCCAGCAATGACATCTTAGATGGATGTTTTACAGAAGTGAGACAGAGTGGATAGAAACAACATTTCAACGCACAGCCAATGGCTCTGACTCTTTCTGAAATTGAGTCCATGTATCTTTCCAGCCCTGGGGCTGCATAGCGTGATTGACAGTGTACATGGTGCTGTCTGACATGGCTACCATTGTCAGAGTTTTCTTCAGAAGAATGTTAATATAGAGAAGGAGGATGCATTGTGTGTGTTTGGCTACCAATGAAGCCACCATCCAGGGTTTCAGGTGGAAGAGGCAATGCAGAAACAGAGACTCAGAGTTAAGGTTGGAGAAAGCTGAGGAAATTTTAGGCAGCCAGGAAATCTACCCTCATTCAAGGAGCACCAGAAGGTGTAAACTTTCAGAGAAGGAAAATATTGACTTTCCTTGTAGTTAGTGAACAGGAATGGCTTAGTGATGTGAAATACCCATTACCAGTCTGTGCCGTGGTAAGGCACTCAGCCTTCCTTCTGGGAGCAAGAAGAGGCCACTCACATGAAAATACACATTTGGGGAAGCCAAGCCTCATATGGACAGAGGATAGACTTGGCTGTGAATCGCTGTGGCCAAGACAGTGACTCGATATTCATCTCACTGACCAGGAGTTCACCTCCCACATGCACACTACAGCCCTGAAGAGGGCGTCTCCGAGACCCCAGCAAGAGCAGAGAAATAAAGATATGAATGACTGTCTTCCCACTCACATCTTCCCAGGTACAGTAGGGAATGATTAATGGACATTTATAGAAAGAACACAATCAGATCACTTAAGTATTAGAATGGGGGAGAAATCCTTCAAGAGACAGTACTCAGTTATTCTGTTTTAAAACATGCTCCAAGTAAAATAGACTCAGTGCTTCCATTCATCCAAATCTCATATTTTAAAATAACATATATTTAAGATGCTATGCTCTAATCTAGTACTTTTCATATTTAGTTTTTCACAGCACTGCAATCCATAAGCTGTATGATATAAGACCTATTTTATAATTCCTTTTTGTTCCTTGTTTTTCCCTTTGGCACACTTCATGCCCCATTAATCATTTTCCTCCTCTTTCCATCCCTACCACAGTGCCTAGCAAAGAGAATCATAGAGATCAGCATCTGATTAATGATCATAGTGCTTACACTGCTCTTAAGTGGTTTACTCATTTTAACTCATTTCCCATGCATAGCAGCTTTATGAGATTATATTATTTTTATCCCAATCTTACAATAAAAAATTCTAAAGCACAAATAATGTAAAAACTGTCCCCAAGATCACAGGCTGTGAGTGAGTGTGGTGGGCTTGGATGTGGATGTGACCACCTGGGCTATGGAGACCAAGCTCTTAAGGACAGGATCCTGCCTCCAGCATGCCCATGAGCTCCAGAACATCCTGAAGGGTGGTTATCCTCTCTTTGTTCCTAAAGCATGAAGTAATTGCATTGCATTTGAAGTAATTCTTATTCCAACTACTCAAACTTGAAAGAAGATATCATAGAACATTCATGGTTGGGACCAGGGAGATAGATCAGTGGTATAAGCACCTGCCTAGCATGTGCAAGGTCCTGAATTCAATCCATGGTACAAAAAAAAATACAGTGATGGCAAACCTTTTAAAGCTCCCATTGATAATCAACAGCCCATCACAGCACATGTGTCTTCAGTTGGCTACCATTGTCAGAGTCTTCTTCAGACAAATGTTAATATAGAGAAGGAGGATGCACTGTGTGTGTTTGCCTACATATGCAGCCACCATCCATGGCTTCAGGTGGAGGCGGCAATGCAGAAACAGGGACTCATAGTAAGGCTGGAGAAATCCAAGGACACTTTAGGCAGCCAGGAAATCTACCCTCATTCAAGAAGTGCCCAAAGATGTAAGCTTTCAGAGAAAGGGTGACGTCAGAAGCTGCCAGGCCTCATCCCCAACCAGTCTGCCTGCCCCTGTGCAGAGTGACCATCCCCATGTGACTCCACTGACCCTCACATAGCGCCTTCCCATCTGAGCACACTTCTACAAGGCAGCTGCAGCAAAGAGCTCCCTGGATCCTGTATTTTATCCCTGAAGTGGGATGACTTTGCACCTATTATTAGAATATCTAAGAAGAGTCTCTGCTTGAAGAAGCCCATGGATGTTTACCCAAATGCAGAATGGTTACATCACACAAGATGGCCTTACAGTTCATATCAGGCCTGACTGTCCACAGGCACATGTTACAAGAGAATGACAGTGAACACCACCCCTTTCCATGCACACTTGATTCCATCTGTTCATTTATTCAACAAACATTCTGTAAGCACTGGCAAGCTTGTATATTGAAGTAATTAATACAGCTGCTTGATCATACAGAAAATATTTTTGGATCTCACTTCAAAGGTGCCCTATTCTGCCTTTGACATTGACCCAAAGATCTAATTCTCAATTGTAAACTGAATTATAGATGGTGGGGTAGGAGCCTATGGATATGAAAGTATCATTCATGAAAATTGTCCTCTCCAAAATCCTTGGGAAAGCAAGGTGGGAAAGAACAGGTTGGAGTAAGAGGAGGACATTACTGATGAGGGTCAGACAACAGCTTTGGTGACCTGCAGCAGACCAGACACAGAAGGGCTCAGCAAGGATGGCTCTTCCTCCATGTGTCCACTCCCTGCCCAGTGAAGGAAGAGGTGGTTGAACAGGACCCTGGTCTATGCCGACTTCAACAGAGTATCACTGAGTCAACTACAAATATTTTTGTTCTTTCTGTGTATGTCTGAAACTGCTGCTGGCAGAAGACCTTCTGTGGAGCAAAATAGCATTTCTTAAGGCTCTCCAGGGCCACAGACTAAAAGAGCGACTTCCACATAAATCTTACCAGGTGTGAAGCTCCTGATGCAATGCCTGCCTACGTTTTCTAATTCAGAAGGCTGTAGTCCTGGAAACACATTAGAGTTACCTCAGAATCTTTTTAAATATCAATACTTGCATTCCATTCTGAGACTCTGAATGATCTGTAGGGCTGACCTGCATCATCTGGGCTTCTTTATTTTTAAATCTTCACAAGTGAATCCAACATCTGAAGACACTGCATATGGGTACTTTGTACGCTTCTGGCTCACAGTGCAGAGGATTAAATGGAAGGACAAAGAGAGAAGTGGGTAGAATCTCACCTCTGAGCACCTGGTCTCTCTGTGACTTAGCATGGCCTTTCCCGTTCTGCAAGGGAAAGTGGCGTTGTTAGGATATGCCCACTTCAGATTATGAATCTTATGGCCTTACTTTTTTAATATCTGAAGGGTAAGATGTGGCAAGACTCGAAAAGATTAAAGGCTAAGAACTCCCAGTAGATTCCCAGGCTCATGCATCAAATGGAAGGTAGATGAAATAGCTAATGTTTATCTCTGAGACTAAGCAATGAACAAAAAAGTGACACTTGTCTCTCATGCTTGGTACACGTTGTATGACCTCCATATCCTAGTGAAAAAGACTTTTAAAACATTCAGTTTGCAGACATAAGAAAGATGCATCTTATCTATTCAACTACAGAAACATTTCTTCATAGGAATTTTTTCTAGATAGTAAGACTAGTTTAGGTTTTAGAGGAGTGACTTCTTTCATACAATGTAGACATTTTGTAGACGTCAGCATAAGGTAAGTAAATCTACCCAGTTTCTACCACTTGCATGGTTTGAGTCATATCAAACTAACTCTTGGTATTTTTCATTCTCCATGAACTCTAAAAACTTACATTGATGAATGAAATAACTTCAACACAGTGACCATAAAGCAGCTGGCTGATCAGTGATTTTTCCAAGGAAATAATTAAATATAAGTGGCAAGTTGGAGATGCCACATACTAGGTATCCTAAAGAATTGTGGATTTTCTAAGAATAAAGGTATGCCTGTTATGAAAGGTGACCTAACAGAACAAATGTAGAACTGACAGTAAATCAGAAATGCTGATTCTTCAGTGTACTTCAAAGATATTTCTTGGGTTTTTGCACTTACTGGCATGTATTTGAAAACCAATTTTTTGACACATTCATAATTTAGTTACTTAATAAAAATTATTGTCTTTTACTGTGTCCGTGTTTAGCATACAAAGATGAGTAACATGTGTTCCCTGTACACAGGAGACCATGAAGTAGGGGAAGAAGTAAATATAAAGTTCAATCACTAATACACATTGATAAGGTTAGAAGAGACCATGAGATGCATTACTGTGAAGTTATTATTTAGGATGCTGTAGGCTACATCACAGAAACCTCAGTACCCAAGACATGGAAAGAAATAGTTCCTATATCGTAAAGATAAGAATACCATATCCCTCTAAGCAGCTGGCTTGGATTTGTCATAAATATTCTGAAGAATCTGAATGGCTCTTTTTCTTTGTTTGAATCAACATCTTGAAAGTTTGTTGATAGCATAACTTCAATAAGAAAAGAGGTGCCAATATTAACTATTAACCTTCAAAATTGATTCAAATACATTTTCCCTAATTTCGTTTACTTGTTCTTTAGAAGTTCCTCAAATTCTCTTAATGATGAATGATGTAAGAAAATAACCCAACTGCAGTAAGTGAGAACACTTCGAGGCTGTAGGAGACTGCAGGGGAAGGGTATAACTTAAACTAGGGGTGCATCTGGAAGAGGTTAGGGAGGGAACTGGGGGACACAGAGCAGGTTAGGCAAAGCACTTAGGCATGGTCACACAGCCAAGCCAGGGGTGAAGTTGGAATATGAATACAGGACTACTTGAGTCCAGGACCAGCGTGTCAGAGGCTCTGGGGCCAGCCTCCCATGAGGAAAGGGCTAGGTGTCACCATCTTCCTATCGCATTTCCTGCGACTATTTTTTTTTTTTTCTGTTTCACTAGACAGTGTCTGTTTTGTCATGATAGAAAATTGGCTACTGCGATTTTGCTCCTTTTATCTCCCCTCCCTTCTGATGTGTACAGTTAGCAGACATAATGGATGATGTGCATGTGTATAAGTGTGTGTGCACATGTGTGTGCATGTACATGCTAAGTGCTATACTCGCCATCGTGAAATCACACAATGAAGAGAAAAAATATATAGATAAGAGATCATGTATAGAAACAGACGTGATGTTCGAATCCCAGATTTTCATTTACTGGGCCTGTGATTTCAAACAAGTCATTTAATTTCTCTATGTGTCCATCTCATTGCTTTTAAAATGAGAGGATTAGAACGGAGGACAGTGTTGAGGTCAGGTTTAACTGAGAGTATGACATACAGTAAGTGGCACTGAGCTAAGGTCTTGGGGACAGTCACTTCCTTTTCTAACCTGTCTCTCCTCTTCACGGAGCTGGGGATTAAACTCAGGACCTTGTGTTTGCCAGGCAAGTGCTTATGCTGCTGAGCTATCTTCCTAGCCCTGTCTCTCCTCTTCATGCCTTCTCAGCACAATCTATTTATACAAGGAATCAAAATAACTATCTGTGCTGGTCCTTGCCAGGTCCTTTTATGTCCTAGAGACAGTGAAATATGGCCACCATCATGAGGCAGAGACAGACAGACCTGCTTCCACACTCCTAACAAGAGCAGCCTGATTCCTGGCAGTCATAGCTTTGTGACTCTCAGGGCCGTCATGTTCACTGGGCCACAGATGCTCCCACCCTCTCAGTCTGAGTTTGGCTTCTCACCATGGAGACAGTGGCTGCCCCACTTCTTGTGGATCTCAGCACCTCCTATCCATTGGTATTCTGTAGCTTTCCCACATCAATGTGGCAACTTTCTCCTGGAGCTCAGCCCTTCGATCCAGGTAGGAATATAAAAAGCCTAGGATATTTGCTCTACTGTCAGTGAATTTATTTCACATTTATCCTGTCTGAGATAAGAATTTTGCAAAGCTAAGAAGGTATTCTTCAATACTATTCAGTACAAATTTCATTGCTTGACCATCTATTTGAACCCATCGAAGCCATCTCAAATTAACACCATAGGCCAGAAAGCAACTGCACGTTTTGGTTCTGTTGGCTCAGTCATGCATAATGCAAACACACTCCCAAGACGAAGCCAGTGGGAGCTCTGTGCTGGCAGCAGGCATGTGTGTCAGGCACAGCCCACCCCACCAGAAGCCCAGTTGCATGCTGGGTGAGGCTCTTGGCTCTAATCAGATACGATGTCCCTTCATCACCTGCTCTGTGTAAACTCTTCCATATGTTCTCTTAAATCAGATTTCCCTGCCGTTATCCTCATTTGAAATTTTCTTTTTTAGCCACATAAATAGACGAACACAGTTTGAAAACCCTGTCCTGGAAGCAAAAAGGAAGCTACAGCAGCATAACATGCCCCACACGGAACTTGGAACCAAGCCCCTGCAGGCCCCAGGTTTCCGAGGTACTGTACCACGTCTGCATGCAGTGTGCAAGGGAACATTGTGGGACAAACTCTCTGCTCCAGCCTGCACCATTGCAACTGCATATTTCGCTCCCTTTGGTCCTTTTGGATGGCTCTAGCTAGGGGGTTACAATATTTCCCAACTAACACACCTGGGACCCAGAGATTGGAAAAGCCTCCAGGGTCCCTTACAGGAAGGGATAGCACACTGCCAGGTCAGATTGTGGGCTGTGACAATTGCACTGTAAACTGCAGAGATGCAAACACTCATAAGTTTGTTTTCTAAAGATCAAGCACAAGAATAAGGCTGGTTCTCCTTTGTAACAGTAGGAAGCTCCTCATCAACATTACCTAGGTGGCCCAAATGCACCTGGCGCCACTGGGTCCCCAAGAGGTCATGCAGCGTGAGTGATTTGTCTTACTATCAGCACATCCACTCAGGAAAGCGCTGGTCACTTGGTAGGTCCCTGGGCCACATGCAGATCTGACTTGCCTGGGAGTGACAGAATGGGGTGGGAAAGCACTTTTCACAGCGTATGGCTTCTGCCTATTTAAAAAGACACACGAGAGAGGCTTTGCAGTCGGGAGCCGACTGAGAAGCCGACACTGCATGGCTGCAGCTGGTCTAGATCACGTGAATGGAAAGGGTTGCAAGGAAGGAGCTTGATGCACATAGGTGAGATTTGCTGGGGCTTATTTCCCATTTATATTTTAAAGCAGTTCTGTTTCTAATAAAGCTAAATGTGATATATAACAGGACAGATAAAGTAAAGCTCCACTATTTTACAATTTATTATATATCACCCAAAATGTACCAAAAGTGTCATACAAGATACCCAAGTTACTGCAACCACATATTAGTCACCCCAAAAGTAACAGCTAAAAGAAGGATCATATGAGATACCTATCTTGGGGGAGATCTGAAGTAGAAACTAATTTTTTTACCTCATGTGCCTGTTATTTTAAAGCATTTAATACACTTAGAAATATATTGATTGCAAACCATCGCTGGAAACCCTACTACAAAACAAATTAGTTGCCCAGCTCTAGGTGTGGATTTCAGTTCTATTTTGATTGTTCAGACATAAGATTTGAATTGTCAAGACTGGTTAAAAATGTATTACCTTTCCATTCATAACTGTATCTAGAAATACCAGCTTGCCTTTGCTCATAGTTTAGTATACTAAACACCACCAAGTCAGTAGATGGTCGCTTACCTGGTTGTCTTCATAGCTTCTCACGAGGTAGAGCTGTAAACGAACACTGCCACAGTCCCACACCCAGGCACTCTTCCTAAACAGCTGGGACCTTTGCAGGTGTGGCCACAGGCCACTGCTCCTCTACCTGGGACATTTGCACTGGCCTAGGTGCTGTGCTGTGATTATTTTTCAAGAAACAGCCAAGACACTCCGCATGGCTCTTTTCCGCCCCTATTCTGGGCAGGATGGGCCACTCTGAAGTATGCACCACCCACTTGGAATATTCCAAATCTACGAGCAGAGCATCTTCACATATGTCTCAATGTCAGGCTCCTTGCCTTCTTCATCCGAAGGCTCTGGCAGCCCTCAGAGCAAGCCTTGCTAAACATAAGCGGACTAAGGTAGTGGATAGACATGGTGGCCTGACTAAAAGACACTCCAGACTAAGCAGGCTTTCCTCCTGCCTGGATGCTTGGGACTGCTGTGTCTATGGGAAGATCTAGAAATCTTGCAGTCAACCCTGCTTGCTTTTGCTGTATAAGCTCCCCACATCCGTGCAGGGTCACTGCCCAGTGGCCAATTTTTCTTTCCTGAGAACTTGCCTTAAATATGCTTTTTCTTTTTCTGACTTATACCGGCCAATGTAGAAAAACCACTCTTCACGCGGGATGCATCCCAGCTGAAGGGAACATTCCTCAGCACCACCCTGAAAAAGAGCAACATGGGCTTTGGATTTACCATCATCGGTGGCGACGAGCCTGATGAATTTCTGCAGGTGAAAAGCGTGATTCCTGACGGCCCTGCTGCGCAGGATGGAAAAATGGAGACCGGTAAGTTCCTCCGTGCTGGAGGGAACGGTTTTGCGGTATCGTTTTCTAGAGGTGGACATATGGCGCTGCGTTGGTGTTTTCAGTTCAAAAGTTAAAGGTCATTTCACTTTCAGGAAGTTACAAATTTGTACTTTCCCTAACTTTATTGACTTGAAATAATTTAGAAACACCTTTGTATATTATTTTTCCTGTATTTTAGAGCATCCCTTGTGATTGCTGGATCCACTGTACTCTTGCAATGGACAATCTTCTCATTGACATCCAGATCTCATCCTTAGGGATGCGATTAACACTGCAGATCTTCCCATCTTATACTGAGCCACTGATATTTTTAAATCTATATTGATCTTGTAATGTTGTCACGCTAAATTTCCCGGGTTAGATATTTCAGACGTGTGCCTATCTCAAACTCGGTTTTAAACGGCATTAGTCTTTATATGTCTCCATACAATATTTTAACATATGGGCTTTTTCTAGTCCTAATAAATAAATTTCACGTATAATTACTTGGCTATCCATCTAGCTTATCATTGAAATTAATTTCACATGGACATAGAAAAGCAAATTGTTAAGGGTAGGAAGAGGTAAAATATGGAAAAGTGCACCAAGTAGAGAAAAAGGTAATGAAGTGAAGTAGGTCTGATTTGAAATTCTCCTGCCTGGCCCATGACCTTGAGTGAGTCCTGTAACTTATAAATATTAATTTCCTTATCTAAAAAAAATGAAGAAATTGAATCTCAACTTATGCATGGAAAATGCTGATTCAAGAATTTTGTGGTGTTATTTTAAAAATGCCTTAGAGTATTATATAGTGCAGTAATTATATCTGCAAGGAAATATGAGCCAGCACCATTTTTACATCTTTGCAACAATGATTGAATTTGAAGTATCAATTTTATAAAGTCAAAGGGTCCTAGTGGATGCACAAATTAGGAAATTATTATTTTGAGGAAAATTTTGACATATGTACTTAGGGACTAATCTTCATCAGTTTTTAAGGGATTTGTGTGTAGGGAAACAATATAAACTTGAGATTTTCATCTGATAGCTATAGTTTTGACAATCAACAATGGTATATTATAATTTATGAAATAAATTCTGCATAAGTAACTTTTTCATGATGTCCCTGTGAGTTCATTAGTCATTGCCATGTAATGACAATGATATACATGTATATACACATCTCCTAAAAATTCGGATCAAGTTTCAAAACTAACCACAATTTACAAACACTACTGTGTTGGTGGAGACATGGCTACATTATTTGCTGCAGGAGTTGGGTTCTTCCTCACTCCTGTTCATCTGATGATATTTTGCTAGGCATCCACACCTTCATGCTATTAAAAAAATCACAGACATCAAACATTAATTCAAATTATCCTATTAGAACAAAAGGAAATTATGGCATTAGTGGCAGTTTAGAAGAAGGGAAATGATTCACAGAGCTTTTGTACTTCAATGAAAACTTGACAAATTCATTTCTTTTCTAAATGAAGGACCTAGTTATTTTCCTCTGATTGAACCCAGTTTCACAGGAGAAAACACTTCTCTCAGTGAGAACTTAAAAGACATAAAAATGTAAAAATATTTGTACAGTAAATCTTTTCCCTTTCCTACTCATGTTATTAATTTGCTATACCTACGCAATCTCAGGAGCCTTATTCAACAACAAAGTCGATGCTTTATGTAGCATTCAGCAGGTTTTCTTCATTAAAGAAAATCACAAAGCAGTCCCTGGTGGATGAGAAGAGCCAAAGATCTAAATCTATTCACTGTCTCCTATTTAGTCTTCTGTTGATGCACTGAACAAATATTTCATGAGCTCCTTGCTAGGGTGGTTTCTGCCCCACACCAGGACTGCAAGAATGTAAGATATGGGCATGACCTTCAGAAGTTCATTTCTACAAAGGGCTGCAGACCCCGAACATGCAGCGGTGATGCAGTATGCTGAATCTCTAATCCTGTGGTGTCAGTACAATCAGGAGAGTGAGGGATTCAGCCACAGACATTTTTGAAAAGGAAATCTTGTCCCTAACTATATAATGTCATTAGGCTTTTATAGGGATGGAAATTCCCCTTGTTGGAAAAGAGTTTAATAGAGCAAAATACAATGATATTAGATATCTTTTTAAAAAACTAATGTTTACTCCTAATTCTGAGATGATTTTTTTTTTTAAACGTAACACAGTTCTGGGACATTCCACAAGTTACAATAGAGGGAACAGCTCTTTCATTCAGTTTAGGAAATATTTGGTATGTAACAGATACTTTGCTAATTAGTAGAGATGCAAAAATGAAACTAATGTTTGTGCCCTTGAGAGGTTGACTGGGTAAAAATAATAAGTGGTACCTTACAGAGTGTACCAATGTAATAATAAAACTACACACTTGTATAAGGGAACAGGACAGGAGACATAGGTCAATTCTGGAGCGATCCATGTAAGGAAAACCTCACAGAGAGGATGACTGGGAGTTCCAGGTGATGAATACACATTTGCTAGCAGATGTTTGAGGAAGGTTATTGAAAGAGGCCATAGCACATCAAAGGGGAAAGTCATGGGAACACCTGGACGAAGGCTTCCACACCACCATGGGGTACGGTGATGTCATAGCATTTCATCTCCAGAGTGTGTCGCACAGTGGTAGTCACAGGCGATAAAGGTGATCAAGCATCAAGGAAGGACATAGGGTCATCTAGCCTCAGAACAACAAAGTGCCTCACACTTCCATGTCCCTGGTCTGAAACCACTGGCAAAACTTTTCAGCCAATTAAACACAACTTTGAAACTGGTGTTTTGTTTACTTCTCTACCTCCATCACCTAAAAGAATAGTGGGCGTGTAGTCGGTGCTCCATAAGGGTTCGGACAGACAGATGGATAGTTGTTCTTATAAGTGAAGAGGTAAAATTCACATGGGAAAAGTCAGAATTAGTCATTTACAATATAGCCCAGTAAATGACATTTGGATTAGATAGCTCACCTCTGAAGTAAAAAAAAACATAACTACTTTCCAGTTTTTAAATGGCATTTTAGAAACAAGGACATGTGAGAGTCAAATATATTTTCCTTTTCTGTGGTGATCAATTTAAAATAAGCTTCAACACCTAACAAAAATAATATGGGCACAATTGATATAAATGATAAATCATAGTTTAAATGTAGCCCATCTCACTTAGCATTGAAATATGCACAAAAATGTTTTAATGGACTTTTCCAGCTAGAGGTGATCTCTAATTTAGAGACAGCTATGTCAATAGTTTGTGTAGATCTGAAGAAAAATCCACTGTGCAAAAAAAAAAAAAAATGACCGGGAGTCCTGCACGAGAGAAGTCAAGCTGTTCAAAGAATTCTTTCTCCTTTGGCCTTGACTTTTGGGAAGGGCGAGAAGATAGGAAAACCCAGGGCGGTGTGCCTCGGGTGCTTTCTGACAACTAATTGAGTCAATTCTCAATGGTTCTATTATGTTCCAGGAGAAGGTTTCTCAGAACAAATTACTAGGATGCCCAGGAAGCATCTACCTTCTGATTTTAAGTATTCCGCACATCCCTGCCACCAGGCACGAGAAACCCTGTTAACATTCTTTACAGTGTTTTAAAATCGAGTTGGATGGAACATGACTTACATGGAAGGTCCAAGTTGGAAAGATGTTTACCTAACAGCCTTCTGCTAACAAGCTTCCCTCAATTTGTGAGGTTCCGTGTTCTCCCCCAGGCTAAGTTTTGAGTCAAAGCTTACGGTTTGCAGCCTGGGAAAGGGCTAGGCAACCTGGCCCATCCTGGAAGGCCCCTGGGACAGGGGAAGACTGTGAGGTCACAGGCACAATCGGGTGGCTTTTGTCTGCACTTTTGAAGTGTTGACCACTTTTGCTACCAAGACCACATGCGAGTCTCCTGGGGACAGCCTTCCTGGGAGTCTCCAGTGCCCTGCGTTACTTCACTCGAGCAGGTCGAGGGCGCTGCTCTTCTCCTGGCAGCTGCTACATTGTCTAGTTTACAGAAGTGGGGGAACAAGACTTGTGAGCTTCTTAAATTTGCAGCCCTGTGACCCCAGATCTGCTGTTTTCAGATTTCAGAGAATGGCGTTTATATGCTATCAAAATGTCAAAACACTACAAGTGCATGGTTAAAAAAATCAAAATATGTATAGTGCATAAGATATTTCCTGGCCTGCCTCTCTGCAGTGCCAGGCCCATACCTGAGAGGCTACCAATTTGTTTGCATTCTTTCAGACATTCCTTTTCACAGTTGTCTTCCACTTCTCATTAATGTGCTTATATATATAGTAGTTTTGGCTTGCCTCTGTAGACATGACCTATATTTACCCTTTTAGCAAGAAATGAAGCTTTAGCTCTTATACCCCATCTGCCTTCCCTTATCCTCCCAGTAAGTTTTACAAGTAATTTTAGTAAAAGTTTTATAGTTTTTGCTTCCTTAGTATTTTCTGCATTGGCTCACCGCTCCCAGTAATGTACCATAAATACACTGCTTCTCTTTAACGCCTTTCTGCAGTGTTGCATTGTCCTTCTACTTTTTTGTTGCAATGCCTCTCTAAAATACACCCATTTCCCACAAAGCACCACCATATAAGTGCCTTCCAGGGCTCCCTTTTTACTGCAGAAGTTCTCATCCTCCGTGGGCTGGCTGGACAGCTGACCCGGGACCTCTCATAGATGTCTCCCAGTTGCAGCCCACTGCTGTCCATGGCCGCATCCTCCGCCCACTCATCCTCTTTCCGCTGGCCCACTGGCTATGTCTGTCTTGCCATCTAAAAGTCAGTACTGAAAACTCAGAGGTTCCAGGATTATGGCGGAAGTGGAAGATCGGTCAGATTCTCAGGCCTATCGGACAGGAGCAGCAAGTGAAAGTCTGCTCTGTTCCTTGGGGCTTTTCAGTTTCTGTTTTTCCCTTTTGGAGGACACCCACATTCTCTAAGCTGGGGCACACGGTAGAAGTTCTACACGAAGGTGCGCGGCAGGGCAAGGGGCAGGCCTTCTGTGTTCTCAGGGCTTCTTAATCCTTAGTCTTCTGAGCTTCTCCAGAACAGCTGAGAGTCCATCTGGTCTGGTAACCCTCTCCTCCAAGAACACACTAGAGTCATAGCCAGCATACTCTCTAAAGGATGAAAGAGTAAATCTTTTAGGTATTACAAAGCAGCTGTTTTCCTAACAGTTTCATTCTGCCATCGTGAAGGTAGCCATAGAAAACACGAGGGCAAATAGATGTGTTCATCTGTTCATTTGTACTATTATGTTCCAGTAAAACTTGAAGTCTAACTATAGGCAGCAGCAGGTTTGGCCACCCTCTAGTCTAGAATGTACCTCCCATAGCCAAATTACATCAGCTATCCTATGGGCATTCCATGTCCCAGAACTTTCTGGATGTCCTGTCTTATAATGGCCCCTCTTGCAAATTGGCTGCTTTCCATTGCTGGGGTTTATTCATCTGAAAATCTCTGTGCAAGGAGAGCTACATGTGTTCATCCTGCCTGGCGGATGCAGAAGTCTCAGCATCTGCACTGTGAGTCCAGCAACCTGAGAACCACCATGGAAGCTGTGGCGGCAAGACTCCTTGGCTATCTCCCAGATAGTGCCATTATGGCCTTCCCACCCTCTGCACAGCTGATGCTCAGAACTGCTTTAAAAAAGTGTGCGCAAATACTTCTGGGCACTAACTTTGTGGGGTGGAGATCATATGCATCTGCCCAACAGGAAAAAAATAATTCCTTGCATTTCTCTTTCATATCAGCTACATCAACTGGCTTTTAAATGTCAGACAAAAACATTGAATAGGAAGAGTTCTCTGCTTTTGAGGGCCTCCCCACTGCTCTGGGGACACTTCCTGGGCATGAGAGATCCAGGGTGGCTTCTCTCCCGTGATGGAGCCTCAGCAGGGATAACTTTCTACTGCAGAAGTTCTTGTCCTGCTCCTCGGTCTCTTTCTATGTGGCCGTTCTCCATGGTAGCACAGGGCTCTGAGACAGCAAAGCAGAAAGTGCTCGGGCGTCCTAGGTCTGCCCAACGACACAGCATCACCTCCTACTGATTGTGCTATTGACCACAGAAGGACATGGGTCAGCCCAGTCACACAGGAAGGAAGGGAGAATGCCACTCATCCGTGGGACCTGTGGAAGCATTTGTTAGTAAGCTTTTATCCACCACAGCCTTCTTCTTGTGGCTTGCTTCTGAACTTTTGGAATTTGTTCCACCTCCGCTGGGAAAATCACCTCTTCTTTCCTGGACACGACCTCTACCATCTCTGCTTCTTGATGGTGCAGATCTATTGATTATATTTTCCTCTCCAGTTCTCTGATGAGCCAAGGATAAATAACAGTGAATCAAATATTACCCAGAGACAAGGAGCAGGAAAATCACCAGGCCTCCAGCTCTATCTTTCTAATCAAAATAAACCACTTAGTTGTAAGAATGTAATTTTTAATTTTTAAAAATATTCAGCACACTCTTCAGACTCGGATCTGTGCTGGCTAATGTTGTTCACTTGTTCCTTGACATCATGTCCTCAGTCATATTTAGACATTGCTGAGTGTTCGTGTTTCAAAAACTTTTTGGTCTCTGTAAAAGCCAGAAAATGAAATTGAATTTCCTGGCAGCTGACCAGTAATAATATTTCCAGGGAGAAGAAATAAACTATGCCTGTTCAGCCGGTCAATATATTTACTCTTGATTCTTTATAAACTCAATCAACTTTCAAACCCCAGCTCCATTTTGCTCAAATACATAACATCTTAACTGTAGTGGTGTGTCTCTCCGATCGATAACACGACGTTTCAGTGTGGGTATGAGCCTCTACGAGCACTTTCTATCCACTGTTCTCCTCTTAGGGTGACACATAAGTGACACAGGTGTCACATTTGATGAAGCACTTGATTTCGGCTATAAGCCAAGCCACTTGAGAGGATTTCTGAATGTTTCATTGCACCAGTTAAGTCAGGCTCTGCTTCCTCAGTAACTCATTGAACCTAAACGCTGCTGTGGTGCCAGTCCTTTCCTTATGCTTCTCTCCTCCCTTCTTGCCCTGTACCATGCTCTGTCTGCCCTTTTTGTTAGAATGATGCGCCCTTCCCCTAATCCACGTGTGCAGGACACGGTGGTTGCATTTCTGGGTGCAGCTGGTCCTTGTGCGCAACACAACTCAATCCCTTTCTCCAGTTCCGTTCCTCCCCCTCCCTCCCCTTCCTTCATCTCTTCATCTGCTTCCCCCTTGAGAAGGATCTTCTTCCCCTCCTCCTATTACCTCGCTTTTATTTTGCTCTTTATTTATAATTTGTTTCCCTCATAGGAGAAACCATACAATATGTAAGTTCATGTGTGTGTTTTATTTCACCTGATGTTACGGTATCAAAGTTCATCTGTCTTCCTACAAATGACTCGATATTCTTAGCTTTCTTTAGGCCTCAGTAGTACTCCACTGAGGAAATAGCACATTGTCTCTGTCTACTCACATGCTGATGGGTATTTGGCCGCTTCCAAGACTAACTGTTAATCTCCATCGCGAAGCAACAGCTGTGTAAGAGATACTCTGGTTTTCATTTCTGCATCTGGATCAATAACTGCAGTACCTCTCAGCAGAGACAGCTCTGTCTCCTTTGCCGTTGTGTTTCTTGGCATCTGCATCCACTTAAGGAAGTTACACAGAGATGAAGGCGTGCTACTCCTGAGCACGTTATTCATTAGGGTCATGACCACCAGTGCCCTGGAGGGCCCTGAGTTGGCTGTTATTTTTAAGGTGTTCTGCACAGAAACTTTTCGTTAATTTATAGCGTAAGTTCACCAGCCTTCCTAGAAGCTAAAGTAGAGATATATGGGGCCTCGACACAACCTAGGAGCCCAGCTCAGGGCGGTGCTGGGAGCTGTGACCCCAGGGATAGCACACTGAAACACGCTTACTGGACATTTGTTTCCACTCATGTGTTTGCTGCGACTGTGCAGCTTGGACTCATGGCGGTCCTCCTGCTTTCAGTCTCTTCAGCACTAGGGTTACAGGCGTGCACCACTACACCCCGTGTTGGTGGACAGCTCATTGCTCCCAGGGAAGGAACCAGGGCAGCATGCGGTCCCTGGGCATGCCAAAGCAGGCGGTTCACTGAACTGTCTCAACAGCCCAAAAAGGACAATTTAAAATCCAGAAGCTTATTATTTAAATTTAACGGAGGTGATCTAGAGATTACGGAGGTGACATGGTCTTTTTGTACTTCTTGAGGCAGGAGATGGGCTGTGAGTACGTAAGTTATTCACCTTAAGATAAAGAAATTTGAAGTTAGGTTATCTAAAGGCACTTCACTTCTTTTTTTTTCCATTTTAACTTGAGTCCTGGTCCAGAATCCCCAATACCTTTTCTTGTAAGACAAAATGACGTCAATTGGTGCAAAAGCACACACGATTTTGCTGCCACGATTGCGTTCCACATCCCTAGCTACAGTGCCAAATTCACTCAAATCCTACCATTTTCTCTCCCTTAACTGATGGATCTGAGACTCATCAGGAAATAATATGCTCTCCTAGAAGGTGTTTACTTTTCTCTGCCTCTCCACCAGGCCAGATGAAGTCGTGTTATTTGATATCCCCACCCATCTCTGGAGTATAAATTCCCTAAAGCAGACATCAGCGGTCTGACTTGGTCTCTAATTAGTCTCCCTCTCTTAGTTCATTACCAGCAATAGGACAAACATCAAATCTGTGCGTGGAAAAATTATTAAAACTTTCTGTGTGTCACTGGTTTCCCCCTGATGTGAATTACAACAGAGACACCAGGCTTACTGTCATAACCAAGGACCCTGTCCCCAAGCGTGCTATTTAAGGATTCCATTCGTCTAGTTTAACTAAATATGTCATCTGACAAGTTATGACAGTCCTTGGAAAGTGCGTGGTACATGGAGTCTCTGGAACATTGTTAGATATGCAGAAGACTTGGCCAAGACCCTGAAGAAGCTGGGGCAGCTTGGGAATGAGAGATACCGAGAGCGGTGTATGGATCCCAGAGGTCGCTCGGCTTCCAAACCTGGAAACAAAATGATTCTGCATTGGACATTGAAAGACCACTCTTGCAGCTTTAAGTTGTTCGAGATTAAAAGGAATATCTGGAAAGCTTTGGAACTGTCAGAACACATTGACCCTTATTCCACGGGCAGACATCAGCTGAAGACCCACATTCTGCCTCTGTACCACTGACAGCTCGGCTGGGTGCCATGCAAGGATGTCATGGCATTCTACTCTGTTTGCTAAAGGCATTTTGGAGAAGTCAGCACTTAATCTTTATTTCTTCATCATAGTCTCTCACTTTTAATCTGATCATCCACTCTGAAAATAAGTCAGTCTTGAATCATAACACACAAAAGTCAAAGGAGAGTAATATAGTTAGAAAATACATGAAGCAATATAAATATTTCTATTAATAGAAAAATATTCCTGAATTAAATATCTGCAGAGGATGTTGGTCCTCCTTCCTACAGATGTCAGGTGAAACTATACATGCTTGGTGAATGGTTTAATTGCTTCAATAGGGACAGATCTATCCTCATCTACAGCGATGTGCAGAGAGATGAAGGAGAGGAAAGAAATATGTCTTCCATATTTTTTCAACTAAGACTTAGATCCTGGTTCATAATTATAAATCTCTTAGCTTTCTGAATGAGGGGAGCATCCTGAAGTCAACAGAAGATAAATCACCAGGCACACCTTTGTTTATAAGTGTAACGCTGCTGAGTTGTGCAAGCTACCAGTGAAATGAGAGGCGGGGCCCACCAGAGAGCAGATACCCAAGCCACTGCAGCTGCAGAAGCATCGTTGCTGGGTGCGGAGGAATTGATGTGCTGCTCGCTGCTGCCGCTAAGGATGCGCGTGGCCTGACGAGCACACACGGTCAATCTGGAGCGCTGTCATCTCGGTTACTGCTTTGCTGGACAACCTAGCTCTGTAGAGTTTGCATTTCTCAATAGCAAGGCTACTGCCAGAGCGGGGGAGATTCCCACCATATGTAAGAGACACTGACAAAAGAGGAGACACTGACAAGAGAACAGGAAGCGTCATTCTGTGGAGCCAAGATGAATGACCTAGAACCGCATCCACATCACCTCCCCTGGGCTGCCCCTCTCCTTCATTAAAAGCATTGCAGTCTGGCCTTATTGTGCCTCTTCTTCCATGTTGTCTGCCCTCTGTTTGCCATCTGACCATGGGGGAGAAAGGAATCCAGGTAGATAGGTGTCTTCCTGCATCCACATCAGAAGATGCAAATATTTGAAATGGAAAAAAAAATGATTCCGAGTGCACATTGCTAAGTACAGTATGAAGTAGTCAGCATGCTGTTGAAAGTGATGATAAAGCGAGGATGTAGTGGCATTGAGCAGTTTTCAAAGGCCCCTCTGGTGGACTTACAGAAGATTAAGGAGCCGATGTGGGACAAAAAGGCTTGCGTATATTAACATAATAACAGGAGAGGGGGTACCTGTGTGTTTATTGGTGCTACAAGCAGCAAGACTTGGCTACAAACATCCAGATGCCTAGAACACAAGAGGAAAGGAGATGCCAGGGCTTGAGCTCAGTGGCGTTTGCCCTCAGGCTACACTGCTGATGACAGGTGTACTCTCAGAATTTACAAAGTAGAACCTCAACTGTAAGGTAGCGTAGATGGCACTGTTTTTGGTGTTTTTCCTCGAACTCTTGAGTCCTTGAGCATTTGTTGCTTTTTTTTCCTAATAAAATGCAAAGGTCATTTTTTCCTGTGGGAGAAAAAAAATAACTACCTGCCATTTCATAGAGAAAAGGTGACATTTTTCTATGAAAAGGAGACATTTTGCCTGAGGGTAAGTGGAGGCAGTTTGTGGAATTATCTGACAGGGAGTTTACATAAGAGCAGAACAAGATG
Source organism: Capromys pilorides (assembly GCA_004027915.1). NCBI lineage: Eukaryota > Metazoa > Chordata > Mammalia > Rodentia > Capromyidae > Capromys > Capromys pilorides. Next base: position 20,742 of record PVKN010006010.1, read on the forward strand.
CTGCGCCGCTGGCAGAAATGACATTTCCCTCCCTATTCAGAGCTGCAGATTCTAAAAACTACAACACGGATTCCTCACAGTAGTTCTCCCGGTCTCTTGTGCATGGGAACAGTGGCATTATTAATTAATTCTAAATCACATCCCTGCTGAGACCGAGGTGACATACAGACGGTGGCTGAGGTACTCCAACCTACATCAGAAGCCCAGAGCTGCATCTCTTCTCTGTCGCTAATCAATCCTGATCTGCCTAACTCCGCACCTGGCTCCTCACTCCCTACTAGGAACCACAGGAAAGAGATATTTCCATTTGCTTGTTTGGCTATTCACCAGCCGTCATCCTGAGCTGGGGGCTTCTCATAGAGTGGACCCCAAAGCCCAAAATCCTCCCTGGGCTCTTCTACAGACCCCCTTTGCTCCCCACCTAGGCTTCACAGACAAGCTGGAGTGGGGCAAGACAATCTTCAGGGAAGCTTTGCTGGAGTGCTCCTGTTCACAGGTAATGCAGCCACCCACACGGGAAAGGGCATCCCGTGTTTCCCATCGCTCACATTAGTCCAAAGCTATTTAGTCCAGGACGGTTGTGTCACCTGTAAGAAGAGATGGGCTTTCCTTTCCAGGTTGGCCTTCTGCTCAGGTACCATGCATGGTTTCCTCGCCAGTCAACTTAGGAAAGAACTGAACTGGAGGGTGATGGCAGAAGAGACGGCGTAGCGCCAAGCAAGGCTGTTGGGCTCAGTGTTCGGCAGGATGAGCCCAGGGGAAATTTCTGTGTTTGAAGTGGCTGTGGGAAGCAGAGCCTACATCACTCAAGAGAGCTTCCTGCTGGACAAGGAGAGCCCAGCCCCCTCAGCCCGGGCAGTGGCCCCACACAGCAGGAACCAAGAGAGACCAAATGCAGCAACTATGGCAGTGGCCTGGGGTCGACTGAGCACACAGGTCCACTGGGGAGGGGAGCTGCAGGGAACCTGCCAGGCCAGTCACCAGGCACTGTCTTCTCCTCTCCCAAAAAGACATGGAAGAACTAGACGCTGGTGAGTGACGGAAACCAGGAAGTGACTCAGAGGTGGAAGGTGTCTCCAGGCTTCGAAGCACCAGGGGCCCCAGTCAAGCTCATGCAGCAGGAGAAAGCAAAAGAGATTTAAATCTAGCTTGAAGTTGGGGGTTCGGTGGAGCTGGACATGTTGTGGCCAAAGTGACCAAAATGCTGAGAATCCTCCCAAAGTGGCATCAAGAAAGACAGGCAAGGAGCATAAAAGCAACAATTGGAAAAGTGACTGCTTCCCGTGCTTGCACACAGCTCCTCCTCACCCACTGAGTACAGACTGCTCAGCGAACAGGTTTTATGTGCTTTGGGTGCCCTGCAGGAAGCAGGCGTCCTTTGGGTCCTGAGGCCCCGCAGACTAGTATTACAGTGAATGGCAGAGCTTCATAAAAGCAAAGCCACAAAAGCCAGCACCTGAAAGAGAGGCATGCGGAGGGCCAGGGAGAAGGGAGGAGCAAGTCTTTCATGAGGGGAGTAGCAGGAGGGGAGGGTGAAGGAGGCTAGAGATGTGTTTCAGGTTCCTGGTCTGGGGAACGTTGTGTGCACATTGGAGCAGCAGGCTCACGGGGTGTAATAACAGAGTCCGGACTGAGCCAGCTGCATCTTGCCACAGAAGATGCAAGTAGCATAGACCAGGCAGGGTTCCACATCTGGGCCCGGAGAAAGTCGGGACCATCCGGAGCTTCCAGGAGGGAGCTGCTCAGGAGATGTGGAGCGGCCTCAGAGAGGAGCAGCATGATCAGTATGTGCAGTCGCATCCGTTTTCCTCTGCAGACCCGTACCTCCTGGTTCGGTCTGGTTCCCTTTCTGGAGGATACCAGCAGGCCCCTTGTCCTGTGGCTTCTACCATGCAATCAGGGGACAGGGCCAAAGTGAGGTCCCAGGTCTTGGTGTTGCTCGATACCGGGCCACTGTCTGTCAGAAACCTCGGCTCTCACAACCAAGGAAGAGAAAAAGAGGAAATGGAAGGAATGCCTGGATCATGGAGTCTCTCTCTTCTTGTCTAAGCAGATGAGAAGAACAAAGTATAAAATATGTGAGGTTTTTATGGTTCATTTTGGTTTTTTTTTAAGTTTCAAGCCGGAGCAGCTAAATGGACTATGTCCATTTCATACAGAAAGAAGAGCGGGTGTAACATTGCTTTAACCTAATTAGATGTCTTGGCCCTGAAGTCATAAGGACTCAGGCCGTGTTGGGTCACATATGAATAACACCTCTTGGGAGCCTTCCATTTGGGAGAATCAATGTCTGTAAACTGCCTCTCATCAAACACAAACCAGTGCCCAGGTCCCCAGGTATATTCTCCTCGATGAGTGTTTTATGATTCAAAAAGAACTGATGGCAATAGGATTCAGCCAGGCCTATGTTGTCAGTAACTCAACACAATGAGAGAAGAACAGAGTAACAGTGCACGCCAGAGGCCACAACAGAGATGCAAAGGTGTAGATGGAAAACCCCCAAATCTATCTTTGAGTAGATTGATTGATTGATTGATTGATTGATTGATTGATTTTTGTGGAACTGGGGATTGAACTCAGACCCTTGTGTTTGCCAGGCAAGTGTTTATTCTACTAAGCTGTCTCCCCAGCCCCAGATTCATTATTTTTCAAATAGCTTAATGATAGCTCCCTTACCGTGGGAAAGGTTGTGTGAGCAATAATAAAAGCCATTCACTGGGAGTTGAAGGGCACCTTGCTGAACCCTATACAGTGTCTGGCTTCATGCCTACAATAACACTGAGGGACAGGTGCCACATTTAGTTTACAAATCAGGAACTGAAGTTCAGAAACAGTTCAGCTTTAGGACACTAGCTCAAGGTGACACCGCCAGCACATGACATGGACCAGTTGAGAACTGATAGCCTCCTTCAACCCTGAGCTACCCTACCTCCCAGAAGCACCAGGAGAACTCCCAAACTGGAGCCCAGCCAGGGTCCTTCTTCACCTGGCATGACTCCCTTTTTCCCTGGGGTCCTGAAGAGAGAGAGACAGAGACAGAGAGACAGAGAAAAAGAGAGACAGAGAGACAGAGACAGAGAGAGAGAGACAGAGAGATAGACAAAGACAGAGACAGAGACAGAGAGAGAGAGAGTTGCATTTATCCTGTGAAACTAACTCACATTGTTTCATTAATGGAGAAAGACACTGAAAAAAAGTTCTAGGTAGGCAAAATCTCCACTTCCTTTTCACTGATAGATCCCTGTCAGCACATCTAAAAGTGCTACTTATAAAGGAAATCTCCAGCTCAGCACACAGAGCACATAGAGCTGTCAACTACATGCATCCGTGTTTCCTTGCCTTTTCCCAGATGTGTTGTCCCCAACTTTCAATGGTTTCAGAGGAGAAAAAAACAGAAACTGTGTCTGGAAGTCATTCCATGTTTGTCTTCAATAAGTAGGCATCTCATGGTGTTGAAACATGCCAACTGATAAGGTTTTCAAGGTTTTCAGAATGAGAAGACCCATGAAGTCATTTTAAAAGTATGTCATTTACATAATTGAATTATCTAAACACAAAACCTAGGAATTGTAAGAGGGTTACATTGAAGTCAAAATAAAACTTTGGTGAAAGAAACCTATGATCATATAAAATCCGCCTAGGTAGTTAGATTAAGGTGCAGAAAATAGGGACCCAGGCCCATCTCGTGTCACTCCCAACTCTCCAAAAAACTGTGGAGCTCTCTTTAAGCAGGTAGCACAGGGAGGGGTACAGTGTCACCTCCAAAGCCATCCCAAGAAGGAGCATGTTTCTGAAGAGAATGAACTATAGAAACATCAGTGAAGTCTTCATACCACTCCAAATGTGTGCTCAATCTTTTATCAGAAGGAAAAACATATGAAATTTCTTTGTTCACATAAGCAAGATACTGAGAAAGGACAGGGGCACCTGGGTTTTGTAAGAAAAATTATGACAGAAAAAAGTTGCTCATAGTTCAATATCGAGGCTTTGCTCTGAGTTCCATTGTTTTTAAGACAAAAATATGCATTTGATACTTTTGCTCTGTGCTACTCTAAGAATGGACTCTCAAAATATTTTGAGTGGGAGTGCTCCAAATGCAATTTTGCTTTCTTCTTTAGTGGCGTTGTATTCCTAAACACCTTATTGCACTGCCTTTTCCGTCTTCACTGACTGCTTATGTGCATTCTTATCTTGATCCCTCTGGGTGTCGTCAGTCCATCTAATTCAAATTTGGAACTGTTAGGTGGAACACAGTGGCCAATCCTCAATGCACTGTTTTGTTTTGTTTTTATTTATTTTTGACAGTTTCAAAACATGTTAGTAGTACATTTCAATATTTGATACATTGCATATTGTTGTCCTCCCATTAGTTATACAGAGCTCAAGGTGTAGGTGTTATAATTTTTCAACTCATTATTGGTACAACCAAATTTCTTCTCATTGAACTAAGAGAAAGTAGTTGTATGCATAATCCAATGTTCAATAATCGCAGTGGGTTATTGGTAAAACTGGCAATGTTGGAAGCTGTTGACTTAAGCCTTTTACAGTTCAGCATTCTAGTCTAGCTTTCCATTTTATGCCTTGTGGTTAAACTTTTCTGCTGGGTGCTTAAAGGAAAGTTTAAGCATGACTTGTACAGCAAAACATGTAACTTTTGTATCTCCCAAGGTCAGTCAAATCCCCTCAGGATTTACTTTGGAACCATGTACAGTGCTTTGTAGAACTGTTGTCGGTTTCAGCCATCTAAATGAGTCACAGACATTGCTTGACCACTTTGCTCTCCGTGAGGGCCCAGCCAATGTACTGTTGATTTGTAACCATCCACATTCTCCTGCTCTGGAAAGGCAAGTGTAACTGCACATCTTCCAAAGGTTCACGAGCTTAGAAGGAGAGCGCAGAGGGAAAGGAAAAGCAGGAAGAGCAAAAGCATTGTCCTTCAACATTCCAGAGCTTCTTTTCATGACAGTATCATAGTTCAGCCACTAATCTACAGAGTGCAAAGTCAGCCTCAATCAATATTTAAAGGGGAAAAAATTAATAGACAACAATTGTTTTGGCAAGCACCATACAATCCCCCAAGAACTGATGGTTTTTAGAGATGGTGTGGGGAGAAGATGTATTGTACCATTTGAGAAAACAAAGAGTAAGGGAAGTAATTCATTTGTGGGACTTTTGTGCAGAAGACTGTTTAAAGAAAGCTAACTCAGCATTCCTTGGAGAATTGTAGCTGGAGCCAGGGTTGGGGAAGTATTAATTGATACAGTTTATAAATAAAGGAAGACTTGGCAAAGCTCCACCAGTTCCGGGCCCAGGCTTTCTGATGGCTCGTTTGCTGTCCTACACCATTTGTTAAAGCTCTGAGGATTTAGCAGCTTCAAGCCACTCTGGGGTTATCATTAAAATTCTGCTCTAATTCTTAATAAAGACTTTCATGTTTTCTTCACTTCATCGACTTCCTCTTGGTTTGTCACCAAGTTTGCTGTGGGTTTCTCCAGAACTTTATTTAGCTTAACTGACAGTACTTGCTGCAGCAGAGACAGGGAAAATAAAATTACCTAGTCATAGGTAGATTTTCCAAGGCTTCATTGATAGGTTAGCAGTTAAGATGCTTCTAGCAACTGTATTTTATGATATATAAATAAAGCCCACTCAGTTCTTTTTTTCTGACCACCTACAAAAGCACCTTTTCTGAAAATATCATTAATGCCACTTGGAGTTCATTTATAAAACCACTTACAAATCTCAGGACATTGTACAGCTTCTTCTGTTCCCAGTAATGTAAAGGAGAAGAGGGGACAGGGTCTCACTGCACCAGCCTAAAGTACAATGTAAATCGTAAGTTCTCACTTGTATGCACCCAGGCCCATCCTAGGGCTAAGCCTCTCTTCCTTATCCCCCCTGCACCATGGAAATCTGAGGAAGGACACCTTTCCTTACTCTGAAAACATTTCCATCAAAAGGAATAGCTCTAGGGAATACAGAGCTGTGTCTCAAAACAGACAGCTGAGTGTGATAAATCATTCTTCCTCCCTCCTAACACAAATGGAGAGCTGTGACATTTCCCAGGGGACATCCTGGGATGTATCTGTGGAGTTGTCCTAACCTAAGGATGCCTGATGTGGCAAAATACCCTCTCTGATGGATGGAGGAAATAGCAGATCTTCTGTCACGGAAACATTTAAAGAAAAATAGGTTTTGGAATGAGTCAAAGAAAGCATTGAAAATTGTATAAGTGAGGTAAAATCAATACGGAGCAAGGGGAGGAAGAGATAAGGATAGAATAATGACCACGGCTTCTTCCAGCTGATGAAGAGCATCATCCTAGGCCTGCCAAAGAATTCTAACATGACAGAAACTTCCTACAAAGTGAATAAAGACAGAAATGACATTGAAACAGGACAGAATAAAGCACACATTCTGAAGACTTAATTTCTTAGCATCTTAATACATATATATTAGATCCTTATTTGAACAATTTGCAGTTCTGAATATAATGGAATCTGAGCTAATTGGCTGAGAATGATAATATCCTTTAAAGGAAGTCTCTGGCAGAGCATCCCATCTTCTCTGGGCCTGTAATTACTGATCTGTGTATGTGAGAAGGAAGCTTTGTGAGCTAGCTGAGCTCAATGGACTAGCAATAATACCCCTGATCAGTGGATGAAACCCTCCAAGGATGAGCCCAGAATGAATAGCACTGCAAAGTGCTATGGACAGCAGCAATTAGAAGAAATAAAGGGAATCACAGGATGTATGAACTCCATCATCAACTTTTATTTCTCAGAAAATGGCAGAATGTGTCACTCTGCCAAATATATGCAAGCTAGCATGATTCATTGTGGGCAAGAGTTATTCCTCTGGCCCACAGACATGCAGAACCCAAGTGACACTTCTCATGCAACACCAGGTCACATTACTTCCTAGTGTCACTAAGCTGCATGAGATCAAAATGTAGAATATGTAACTCCAAGTGATGGTAACAGAAACACTCGGAAACTTAGGGAGAAAAGTTCTTACTCATGAAATTTCTGCCCTGAAGAATAAATTAGAGGACATGTCAGGTCCTCTGCAGTTCTACAGTCGTATAAATGGCTAACACTGAATGACAAAGTATGCATGTTCATCTAGCCAGCATCAAACCATGATCCCTCTGCAGCATGCCTAGATCAACAAGCTGGATACAACCATCCATGACAGAGGGACATGCCCCACAGTTAACTCCAGAAATCAATGTTTCATCTTGTAACAACCACAACACATCGGTCATCATCTAACAGAACCAGAACACAACTGCCAGCAAAGGAATAGTCAGCTAAATATATTATTTCTGATGGATATATAGAAACACCACAACCCACATAACCAAGAAGAACAACAGTATAAAGTGTTTATCCTAGAGCATGCCCCGAGTATGGCCCATTATAACTGTAACTGATTAAGGAGAAAGTGGGCTCAGCTCACCATGCAAGGCCACCAAGCTGGGTGCACGCATGCCCTTGTCAGCATGGAGAACCCTTTCCTAACACAGTCAGTTCTAAACTTACAAAGTTACAGATAAGCTAGTGGGCCATTTGGATTATAGCCAAAGTCTGTATTCCTATTCAGCCTTATTTACCTGGCTTACTCTTCTTTCTCAGAAGCACAATAATTCCTCAGCGAAACTTACGTCCTACAACTTCCTCCTTCCGAAGCCCATGCTGACCCCCACCCTGCCATCATGTGCTGAGACCTATATGAGTCAGAGTCACTACTTCCAAGGTAGTCTGGCTTTGTTAGGTGAGTTCTGAACCAACCACAAATCATAAATCATTTTTATAGAAAATGACTTTCACACATGTCTTCTTTTTAATCCTATCACTTCTTTTAACCCGTTCTCAAAAGTTGTAAACTATTAGACTGGTGAGATAGCTCAGCAGTCTAAAGTTCCTGCTTAGACAAGCTTAGGCAAGCACACGTACAGCGGTCCGATCCCAGGCACCGCATGCCACCGCCAGCCCTGCCTCCAGGACAGGCTGAGCCAGCCATATATACACCAAAAAAAGTTAGTTATAAATTATCATTTTTATTTCCATAAATGACATAAAAAACATTAAAAAAGCATTAGTCTATACTTCATCTGTGTCACATACTATCAGGCATGAAATCCACAGCAGTAGCATTCATTCTGAGAACACAGTGCATGGCGTCTGGGCTACCCAGCCTTTCTGCTACACTGATGTCTCTTACCTCAGTGTGAGCCCATTACGGTTTTATTTGAAGATTAGACACTTACAAATTCAACCCATCCTTCCACTTAGAATGCCGAGCCTCCAGTTGCGTGATCAATTATGGAACATTAAGCTCAGTTGATGTTTCTAATACGAGCAGAAAATGTGAAGTACCAAGGCGGATGGATCTTAGCATTCATTGACTGAGTGCCAGTTAATTCATATTTCCATTTCCCCTCATACCTCCTGAGCAGCTATAACTTTAAGGCATGTCTCCATACCTTTCTTTCTGTAGTCATTTTAGGTAGCCATAAATACAATAATTTTGGGGAACTTTTACTAAGGAACCTAAATCCACACAACATCAAATAAATATACAATATTTTTCTGTCTCTAAAAATAAGTATTATATAATAATGTAGATACAAGCCTTAAAAAGCAATAAAGAAATAAAATACTGTGCTGTTCACTGTATCCCTCCCTT
>PVKN010006011.1:0-29456 GCA_004027915.1 Capromys pilorides
CTATCTATAGCCCAAGTATACTTCTTTTGAGAAGTGTCCACTCCCTTCTGTAGCTTGTTTTTTGGTTGGGTCTTTTATGGGGGGATCCAATTTTTCTGAGTTCTCATATTCTTGATGTCTGTCCTTTGAGGAGTGGTTAGCAAAATGGTTTTCCCATTCTGCAGGTTGACTCTCCACTCTGTCAGTTGCCTCCTTTGGTGTGCAGAAGCTTTTAATTTTGGTATGGTCCTATTCATTGATTCTCCATATTAGTTCCCATGCTTCTGGAGTTCTATTCAGAAAGTCCGTACCTATGTCTGTGTTTCGAGAGTTTTACTTACCTTATCTTCCAACAGATTAATATGTTTCTGTTTTATCATTTAGAACTTGTAATTATTAAATAATAAATACTAATTTATTTTTTAAAAAAGTTGAAGTCTGTCATTGAAAATTAGTCAAAGGATAGGACAATATCCTGCTCTATTCTAGCTAGATCAGTCACCCCTTGCACACAAGATCCATACAGATTCCTGCTTTTCTGCCTGCCCTGTAAAAATTATTGTTTTGGAGACTGGGTAGATGAGTGGGCTTTCATCCTGGGGTTCCCTGGTCCCTTTAGGGTGCCGTACAGGCTCCCTTAGACACTGAAGGGAAGGCACCAAGCTCAGCCACCCCCTCCTCCAGCACACACACAGGCATGCACACACGCACCCTCGTGCAGGTACAAGCCAGACCTTCTATTCAGCATGTGGGTTAAGAACTGCCTCCATATCCCCGCTTTGTTGCCTTGAGTACATTGTTCTTTGTATCTCAGATTCTTCATCTGTAGAACGGGAATGACAATAAAACTTCCAATTTTATACTACTATTAAGAATTAAAATTAAAAGAGTACAACATAACACCAAGTCTAACGGGCACTAATCATGCCATATGTGGTGAATTTTCAGTAGTACCATTTTTATTGTTAGATATTTAGTGTTTGATTATTATTTACTTCAAAAACAAAGAGATCTGATACTGGGGAAAAAGAAAACAGAGAAAAAATGAGGAAAAGAAAAAAAAGAGAAAAGGAAGAACAAAGGCCACTGTTGTCGTCAAGGCCCCTCCTGCTTTGGACAAGCCTGAAATGCAGAGAAGTGAGGTGACGTGCCTGAGGTTAGTGCGAGACTTAGGGACGGACAGCAAGGTGAGACAATCATTGGAAAGCTTACATAAGCTTAATGCTTATGAGGTTTTGTGCCTCAAAAACTTTTATTGGAATTATTGTAGAAGTGGCACCAGATGCTAGGAGCTCACCCAAATATCTCCTCAGCACTGGTCCACGCTGTGAGGTCTGACGTAACGCATTTACGGTAACCTCAGGGCTGTTCACATTGCGCTGACGGCCTCGCCCATGGGATTCCTGTCCGCATCTCCTTTTAATCACTTCCCCAAGGCCAGGTCTGGGCAACAGTCCCAAGAACAGCCCCTCCTCTGAGCAAGCCAGTCCCTGGCTAATCCACTTAGGAAGTTCAGGGGGTGGCTCTTGGAAACTCTAAGGTCTCTCCTGCATAGGAGAAAGGCTACCAGGTTCTTTATAGATGTCTAGTTAGAAATCCACAATTTGTCATTATCTCTCTTCTCCTCACATTCCTACATTACTCTCTATAAAACATGCAACAATCTTTTCCCAACATCTGGGTCTTGTTGGTTTCACTGACTTTATCTTTCCCATTAGCCGATTCCTTGTCCTCCTAGGACACAGCAGCCAGTGACACTATCAAACTTAGGCTTACACAGTAGGTCTTACAAGACAAGAAATGGAAGGAAAGCAGGTACTGAGTTGGCTCAACATCTCAGTATTGTTAAAGGCACTGAGGGTTTCTCTGTCACTTTCTTTGTCCTCCACATGGTATGCAAGTGGTCATGGCGAGGCTCAAGGTTGCAGCATTCCTGGACCTTGGGTTTAAGAGGCCTTTCTCTGTGTGACCCTCCTTATGTGCCATCAAGGAAGTCCTTCAAAGAGCCCCTCAGTCACCTTGCCCTTCAGTGACAGGCGTGCTCTGCTGACCACATCCAGATGCAAAGGCAAGTGGTGGGGGGGCTCTATGTGGGAGGGGGCTCTGCAGGGAGGACAGAGGGAGGGAAGGCTGTGTAGTGGGTAGATCCCTCTGCCAGGACTACTGCAGCAAAACACCACAGGCAGAACAGGCATGTTTTGTAACTTGCTGTAAGAGAGAAGTCTAAGATCAAGGTGGCAGCAGGCTGGTTTCATCTAAGACTTCTCCCCCTGGCTTGCAGCTACTTATCTATCTTCTTACCCTATATCACATGGCCTTTCTTTTGTGTCTTCTTATAAAGACTCCATCAGGCTAGAATGGGGGCCATCCTGAACTCCTCCTTTGTTTGTTTGTTTCTCTTTTTTTCTTTCATTTTTGTCTTTTTTTCTGTACTTTTTAGGGAAGAGTCTACAGGGTGTTCAGGGTCTCACTACTACATCGATCTCATAGTGATCTGCCTGTTCACAGACTCCCAAGAGCTGGCATTACAGGTGCAGGCCACTGTGCCTAATCTCAATTCCCATATCAGCACACCCCAGGGATCCAACCTCTATCCCTGGCACCTGTGCTTTAATCCTCTGAGCTATTTGGCCTGTCCTCCTTTCTTTGTCATTTTGAGACAGGGTTTCACTATGGAGTTGAGGTTGGCATTGAACTCACTTTGTAGCCTAGGTTGGACTCAAACTTGTAGTGATCCTCTTGCCTCAGCCTCCCAAGTGCTGGGATTGTAGCACCACCATGCCTGGCTAATCTACTCTTTTTAACTTATCCCCTTTGAAAGTACAAATACAGTTATAACCACATTCTGAGGTTCTGAGGAGGAAAATTTCACATAAAAATTAGACAAAGGGACACAAGGCATCCCCTAACAGTAGGCAGCCAACTGTGCCTGTCCCCTGGTGTGACATCTTTCTATCTTCTCCTGAATCCTTGCCTGTTGCATCCGTCTTAGCTGGAATCATTTTGTCTTCTCCAGGTATTCAGAATTTATCCATTTCCAAACAAGTCCACATCGCACCTCTCCTGGGGCTCCATTCCTCTCTCTCCACATCTTGCTGACTTACATTAGTTAAACACTACCTCAGTCCATGTGCATCCATTTTCATGATTAAATATTTGTCAGCCTGGACAAATGGTGAAAACTGCAGAGATATTATAGACAAATCATGACAAATAACACAGTATAAGTGCTTGTTGAGGTAAAACCAGGGCTTTAATTATCAGGAACTTTGATAAAATGGGAAAAATTCATCATACTGAAATAAGTGATCTGAACTATTTTCTAATATCTTCCCTTTTGCTGGTGGCACATTTTGAAAAGCAAACTTGGAGTCCTGTTCTTTGGCATATCGAGGGGACTTTAGAGTAGGAAACTGGGGCTGGGGAAGTAGCTCACTGGTCTAAGTGCCTGCCTGGCAAGCACCAAGGACCTAAGTTCAACCCCGGTGCTGATGTGCTAGTCACCAAAACCAGGCGTGACGGCATAGATGTGTAATCCCAGTGCTGAGGAGGCTGAGACAGGGGGGTCACCAGGAGTCTGAGCTGCGTAGGGAGACTCTGTACCAAATGAGTAAGTAAATAAAAGATTAAAAAATTAAAGTAGGAAACTGAGTTTTTATGTATAAAATGTAAGTTGATTGGGCGGTGAGTTATACGTTGTTGAATTCCTGACCAGGAGTCTCAGAAGGCTCAGGAGTGTGCACTGCAGGCTCTCCTTCCTCCCACCTGTTGTCATTACTATAGGGTGTGGAGAAGGCAGAGGAGCAACTCCAAGATTACGAAATTCAGCTGGCCCACGTTCATAGAGTAACTGGGCCTCAGTTTGATTTTGGTACCTGCAGTTAACTTCTTAGTCCCCTATGTAGAAAGCGCATTTCTCAGAGGAGGGATCTGGAACCCCTGTTGACAAGATCCTCCTGAGTGTGGGATTCCTATTTGTCACCACTTCTCTTGATCATTTTTAAAAAATTGACAATTGCAAGGTTATGTTAAATCTGTAATTAAAAAAAGAAAGAATCTATTACTATGTGGGCCTGTTGAAGGCACCATGCTTTCCAGTTTGCTGTGCTGTCAGAACTGAGGTCTCTACCTCTGATTAGTGTTGGACTTAAAAGACAAGGCAGACATTATACATCTGGCCTGCGTACTAGGTCCTTCCTAGGTATTTTGTATGGATTGGGAGCCAGGATATACCTATACAAGGGACTTGTACACAAACTAACATGTGTGTGGGATGTGGAGTGGTGGGCTTGGAAAAGCCATTTCCTACCCAGGGATGTTCTGAATGGAAGAGGTAGACTTACCCATTAATAACACATCATTTTCACACTCATTCAGAAAGTATAGTTTCTGAAGTCTTGTTTTATATTTGAATGATCCACTATTTTATAATGAACACATCTACCATTCTCTCGTGTTGGGGGTCAGCAGAGGCCTACCAGCGCAGACCCATTGGGATAAACTCCAGGTGACTGGGATAACTAAAGGACAACAGGAACATGGAGGACAGCACCACTAGTTCTGTCTTGTGAGAGAAGAGCCATAGGTGAGTCAAGAAACGAAGAAGCCTTGAGTGAGGAATGGAGCAGACCTTTGTGAGGTTGGAAGACAAAGAATTTCAAGGCTGCAACGTAGAGGAGTGAAAGTAGAAGGAGGAAGAGTAACGTTGGGAGTCAGAGGCCTCCAGGACAAGCATGGGCAGACCAGGTTTCAGAAAGAGGAAACAAATGCACAAATGAGGTCTCCATGGTTGTGAGCCACCAAACAATCAGGAAAAGGGGCGTTGGTAGAGTAAGAAACTGTATAGGAAAACAGCTTGGCACTGACACTTTATGCCACTGGGAAAACGGCAGCTCAATACTAGCCACTAGAGAGTGAGAAAAGGCACTGTATTACCGCAACCCCAAGCGCACTACCTGGACAACAAATGGATTCGTAGATTCAGTTTGTTGAGAGGCCATCATGCCCAGGAAACGTTTCTGCAGTGGCTAAAGGGACAAAGTTTGACAGGCCAGGAGGCTTGAATTTCTGAAGGAAGGAAAAAGCCCTGTCTCTGCACGCAGTCTCAGCACAGGCTTAGGACGCTGGGAGAAGGGAGGGAAATGAAGAGCAGTGAAGAGATTAGAGCATTTGGCACGAGGGAAATTGAACCTGCGGAGCTGGATGGGGTTTCTCAGGGCTTTTCAATCTTGATTACACATTAGAGTCGCTTAGGCAGATTTTAAAAATACCAGTGCCTGGCTTGCTCTCTTGAGGGTGCTGACTTTGTTGGTCCAGAGTAGTCTGAGCAATAGAACTGTTAAAAGCCCAACATGGGCTTCCAGTATAGAGCCAGAGTTAGGGGTATGTTACTTAGCTTTACATCACTGTAACAAAATGCCTGGTACAGGTTACTTACAGGGAAAAAGAAGATTATTTTACTCACTTTTGTGAGGTTTAAAGTCTAAGGTTGAATAGGATGGTGGTGGCAGTGGTGGTGGTTGGGGAGGGCATATTGATTTGGACCCTGTTAAGGGTAGCAGGAGTGTGTGTGTGTGTGTGTGTGTGTGTGTATAAAAGTTTACATTGCTAAACAAGAAGTCAGAGAAAGAGGGAGACAGACAGACAGACAGACAGACAGACAGAGCAGGTTCCACAAGCCTTTCCAAGCACATGCCCACAGTGATCTATGGCTTAAACTCTCACCTACAAAGCAGCACTGGAGACCAAGTTTCTAATACATGGCTCTTTGGGAACCCTCCAACCACACAGGAGCCACAGCAGAGGATGCGTTCTAGAGGCCACCACAGGCGAGGACTTGGGTATCATCCACAGGTCCTGTATATTCTTAACTGATGGAGAAATAGTGAAAATTGTGTCTTGGGAAGAAAGGAAGCTGGAGGTCGCCTGTTGGAGAGAGGGTGGAGCTCATGGGAAGGAGCTGTCCAGAAATGGAGGCAGACATCTTGGCACACATTGTCAGGGGATCAGGCAGATGCTCTCTTCATGGAAAGGAAAGAGGAGGGCAGATCCCAGTGATGCTTTAGAGTCACCCGTAGAACCCAGGGACAGGGACAGATACAGGTAGGATGGGTACTGAGGGTGCGAACCTGGGTTCCTATACCAGCTCTGCTCAGTTTCCACCATGCTGGCCTGGACAAGGCTTACTTCTTCCTTTAAACTGTGTGTCCATTGGAGAGATATAACATCAACCTCACAGGGGATGAGGAAGAGCAAGTGAGCTCATGCAGAAAGAGCACCTGGCACAGAGCAGGTACAGAATAGCAGCAGTCTCCTCTCTCTCTCTCTCTCTCTCTCCCATATATATATAAATTTTTATATATATATATATATTAATTTTAGTGAGAAAGAAATAATAATGAGACAATTTCAAAACAGGTTAGTAAGATAGTTACAATGAATACATTGCATATTGTTGTCTTTGTAGTAGTCATTCAGAGTACAAAATGCAGACATGATATCTTCTTATTGAACTAAGAAAAAATAGCTGTTCTTATTCCTATAGCCAATATAACATGCTGATGGATTCAGAGCATCCACTGTGGGCTCAGACCACTGATCTAAAACTATCCTGGCCCCTTGATAATACTGAGCTTTGGGTATAGAACATAGCCTCTCTAAAATAATGTTTCCCATCCATAAAATGGGAATAATATTTCATACCTCATGGGGCTCCCAGGAAAGTATTTGCTTATGATACATATGCCTTTAATATTTGCCAAACAAAATCAACAGTTTCGAGAAGTACCAAACATGGTGTTCTGCTGGCCTTCCCCGAAATGACAAGCTGCAGTGTGAAGACTGCTGCAGCAGCACTGCCAGTCGCCTGGACGTGCAGTGCCCAGCCTCTGTGTTTGCGCTGTGACCATAGGATTCTTTAATCCTAAACTAAGATGCCACCTTACTTGTCCCGCAGATAAACGTTAAGGAAATCTAATGTCCAAGGAATGTAAATCACTATTCTTATTTTAAAAAAGAGCCTTGAAAACTAACATCAGAAACCACTTGTGCGGTGCTTATTGTCCTGTCACTTCCCAGCATTTGATACCTACTAATTTGTTCCATCAGTCGAAGGCGCCAACACTCTGCATTTTATAGATGGAGAAACTGAGTTCAGTAATTTCCTAAAGGTCACATAACCGGCTTAGCGCAGGGCAAGGCTGTGTGGCTTGTGTGTGTCACATGGCACCTCGTTGTAGTTTTGATTTCTATTTTCCTAATAACTGTAGTAATGTGGAGCATCTTTTCATACTCTTAGCAACTATTTGTGGGACTTCCTTTTTTAGAAGTATATTCTTCTTTTGGATGAAGTATAAAATGAGGAAAGAGTATAATATAAGGTGAGAATACCAGCATTTACTAAATAGCATGACATTCAGACTTTTTAACGTCCAGTTTAGTTATACATTAGCATACATCTAGCAATCACATATTAAAATACACAAATATTTTCCAATGAATGTTATCTGATAAAGCAAGAACCATTACAGTGAATTTGTCTACTTCATGGTCACATAACATTAATGTACTCATTAAAAAAAGTGAAGCCCTAGAAATTCAAGTAAAAAAGAGAAAATATTACTAAAATTCTCAACAATTTAATACATCATGTACTAATTATTATGAATTAGTAACAACCTTAAGGCACAATTACATGCTCACAAAAATGTTCAAACATCAGAATAATTTATCACTAAGTACCACTTAATTTTGCTTTTAGGGCCGGCAAGATGACTCAGTGGTCTAAAGCACCTGCTTAGCAAGTTTAGGCAACCGCAGGGACCAAGGTTCGATCCCCAACACCACATGCTACACCAGACCCACCCCCAGGGCAGGCTGAGACGGCCATAAAATAAAATAAAATAAAAAATAAATTGATTTTAGTCACAGTGGTGGTGTATATCTGTAATCTAGCGCTCCAGGAGGCTGACAGGCAGGAAGATCACTGTTGGGGCTCAGCCTACAGTACCTGGAGACTTGGGGAGACTGTATTTCAAGAAATATCTATTCAAACACTTTGCCCACTTTAATGAGACCCTTGTTTTATTTTTGAGATACAGTTCTTCCTATATTTTGAAGCAAATTGAAAATCACTGGGCACATTTTTTTTTTTTTTCATTCCATGGACCATCATTTTACTTTGTTTGTTTTTGTTGCTGTTGTTTGTCTGTTTGTTTGTTTTGACTTGTAGTGATCCTCCTGTCTCAGCCTCCCCAGCACTGAGATTGTAGGCATGTGCCAGCATACCTGATTTTCCATTTTACTTTCTTTCTTTCTTTCTTTCTTTCTTTCTTTCTTTCTTTCTTTCTTTCTTTCTTTCTTTTTGTTTTGTATTTTAGGGAAGGGTCTAAGTGTGATCAGGGTCTCACTACTAGATCGGACTCAGCGCGCCCCGCACGCAGTCCCGGCACAGCAGGCCAAGGCACGAAACCCTCAGCCCCTGTGCCTGTTTGCAGGCGCCTTAATCCGCTGAACTATTTGGTCAGCTCTCCATTTTGCTTTCTTGATAGTGTTCTTTGCAACACAAAAGCTTTTAATTCTGTTGAAGTACAATTTCTCTCTTTTTTCTTTAGTGGGTCCTTCTTTAGGCAGTATATCTAAGAAGAGTGCTTAACAAAAGGTTGTGGGATGTTATTCCTTTGCTTTCTTATGAGAGTTCTATAGTCTTAATTCTTACATTCAAGGCTATGATATATTGGAAATTAATTTTTATCTATTGTATGAGAAAGGGTCCAGCTGCATTTTTTTACATATGGGTACACACCACTTGTTGACAAAAGCTGCTCTTTCCACACTGAAATGTTTTGGCATCCTTGTGAAGAAGTTACACGGTGAACTTTTTGCTGCTATATTGCTTGAGAAAACAGCATAAGTTTGGAAAATCTCATAGGATATGCTGTTACAACGGTCTTATATTACATTTATGTCTTTTAAATCATATACTGTTACCTATAAAAATTATTTGGCCTAATTTAGGCTTCATTATATATTTCACGGAGGAAAATTGCTAGCAACAAAATTATTATGATTTGTGTTTATTTTTCTGAAAAAGAAAAGAAAGCTAGTGAACTTCGGAGACCAGGCTTGAGGCACCTTCACACTGCTCACCACACACTGTCCAAGCACCTGTCTGCCTGGCACCGTCCCTGAGGGCAGCCCCGGCAGGGCAGCAGTAGGTTTCGCAGCTGGATCCCCTTCTCAGTTCTCTCTTTAGAGTTATCTCTGTGGATTTTGGTACAACTCCTGGAGTCTTGTCTCTCTATTCTGATAGCTCAAAGTCCTTTTCAGAACATGCCTTGTTTCTCTCCCCTGTAGTCAGAACACAACCTTTTTGTAAACCTGCAAACTTAAGTGACTTGCGGTCAGAACCAGAAAGGCTGATTGCTTTCTGTCAGGCCCATCCTGATTCGTTACGCTACAAGGTAAGGAGCAGAAAGCTCAGAGGGCAGCAGGCTGGTGGGACAGAGACACAAGCAGCAGAAGGGCTGCCTTTCAAGGCCCTGCTGCCTGTGGAAAGTGTGTGTGGCAGGGAGACCCGGGTCTCGGGCAGGGTTAATCTGAACTCCCAGGTGCCCAGATGGCTCCCACATCCAAGCTGCGCTGGTCTCAGGATGGTACTGAAGCGGAGGATGATTTGGATTCAAGGAAGGCAGCAGACAGCGACCCCAGATGGGACCTAGGTCCACTGATCCCTCTCAGGGCCTTTGATGACACTCACTGTAGTGCTTTCTTGTAGGGAGAGGGAAGGGGACAGATGGGGACAGATGGGGAAATGCAGTTTCTGTTAACCCAAGACCCCTGAAGAGAGAATCCGATCAGCCTCAGAGTGCTTCTGTGTGATGACTCGAGGTTTTGTTTTCTCTGAAACTTGTTCCTGCATAACACAGTGAAATAGTCTGAGAAATTAATCTGCTGACACTTCTGAAAGACATCTGTAATTATGTCATTTACATAATTTGTACCGACTTCTGCCTCTTTCTCTGTGTGTACGTGTCAGAGCTATAGAACTGGGTTATTCCTACATCAGAAATGAGAGCATACTGTCCTTGATGAGGTTATTTTGTCTTTCTGGATGAGTATAGAGTAGAAAGGTATAAGTCACACGAATAGCACTGATTGAATTTGGATTTTGCTACATGTATCAATCTGAATTTACAGCATGCTGGAGCACTCCCTTTCATGGGTGCTAAATCTAAGCCAGGCTAAGAGCTCACGACTTTGCTTGAATAACAGATGTGTTTAAATTCAAAATATTCACCATTAGGATGTGTGTTCAGTGGGCCCCAAAGGTGGGTAGTGCCACATTCAGGATCTTTAGAAAAGTTGTTTAAAAAGATGAGGCACCGCTGGAATACAGTGGATGGACAAATGACCCTAAATGTCTTGTAGTGCCAGGGACAGTCTTCCACAGTGGGGGAGTTTCCCTGCCAAGTGCCAGAAGAGCCTTTGCGCTGAGATGCAGTGGACCACCTGAGCCTGCATCTCGTCCCCTCCCTTCAGTGACTGGGTGTGTCATCTCCAGCCCCCAAGCGTGAAGCCCGGTAGTGAGGAGCCCCAGGGTGGTCTCGCGCAAGCACTTCAGTACCAGCATCTCCCGGGGCAGTGGTACGCATTTCCTTTCCTGCGTCCCCTGCCTTCTAGACTCAGCCAAGCTCCATTGCCAGAGACCTCCTTCCTCCCACAACCTTGTTGCCCCCAGCTAACTGTTGCCTTCCTCCGGTTGTCTCCGGTTGTCTCTGTTAATGTTAACAGTAGCAACAACTCACACTGACCTCTTATTTACTTGGTAGGACAGAAGATGGGGACGACTTTTATGTATGATGTAATTTTGCTCCCATCATAATTCCTGCAGGGAAACATTTCAATGCCCTGTACTATGTGTGAAAACAAAAACTGAAAAGCTAAAGTAAAATCACTTGCTCAAAGTCATACAGTGGGAACAGAGAGCCTTGTGGAGCTGAAAGTGACCAGAGCTCTGTCCAACTATAGCACAGTGACCTAGGCTCTGGGCCACAGGCACTGGCCCCATCCTGGCCTTTGGCCCTTGGCTGGTGACCCTGCGTCGTCTCTTCACCTGTCACTCACCGTGGGTGCTGCTCCACCTACAAGGGTACACCTTCCTTCTGTGTCTCCATGCCAGCCTCCATGGCCTGGATAACTCCCACCGAGTCCCAGTGTCCCCTCTGTGGGGGCAACTGCATTTCTGTACAGCCCGATCCCCTCCTTTGCTGCTGATATTGATGACAGCACGTGGCTGTACATGGCTTGTGGTTCGCTCAGCACTACGTCCCTAGCGCCTAGTACTGGGCCTGCCCAGACCACATGCTACAGAGATGTCTGTGGGCAACGAAGAGGGCCTGGTAGCTCCCGCCAGTTCTTCCCATTCCAAGAGTGGCTGCCTATGGGGCTTCCCTAGCCCCAGCCCTCTGGCCACAACCAGCCAGGTTAGCTCTGAACAGGAACCTGAGTGCAGCCTAGGAGGGGAGCCAGCCCCGGAGCAGGCCGGAGGTCAGGATTTCATGGGAAAGCAGGCAGGGACTTTGTAATTCCACAGGTCCTACTGCTGTGGTCCCACGGGAATGACCCTTGGTGGTGTGGACTCCCTCGGCCCAGAATAACAAATGGCTCATTTCTCCAATCATGGGGCAGTCACGTTAGAACCCAACCTGAGCCCAGGAGAACCCCTACCTCCCATATCATCTGGCCTGCTTGACAGGAAAAATAGAAGTGGATTTTACAGAAAAAAATAAAGAATATTTATCGAATGATTCTTTTTATATTTAATATTAAAGAAAACTAACTTATGACTTCAGAGTGAACAACTCAGGCTTCTTTTCTTTTGGTAGTATCAGGAATCAAACTTGGGATCTTACCCTTGCCAGACAGGCACTTATGCCACTGAGCTGTATCCCCTGACCCCTCTGACACATTTTTATGGGATTGGATAGATCTCCTACATTCTTATTACTTGTGATGGTGGCTACAAATGCCAAAGGCATTAAACATGTGCGTATCTAGGTCCATTTATTTCCTTATATATTTTCTTTCCAATTCTTACCAGAACCCTAAAACACAAATGTAATTTTCCGTAGCTTGTAGTTCAGAAAACAAAGGTGATATAAGTTGCCCAAGGTCCTGGTCCTGCTTGAGGCGGCAGAGGTGGAGCTCAGATCGCAAGCCTGGCCTGTTGCTGGCTGTCTCCTGCAAATGTCTCTCCACCCTGCTCTGATCAACGTTCCTCTCCCCAGCCTTTCGCTTCCTCATTCTTATAGAGGTGGTGTTCGTCACCTGGGTGACAAGTGGGTGAGCCTTGCCTGAAGAAGGCCAGAGGAAAGGCAGTCTCAGGTCAGATGCCGTGAGTGGGTGGAGAGGAGGAGGAGGATACCGGCTTTTCTTGTCAAAATGTGGCTCAAGTCTCTGCCAAGGTGCAAGTGAAAATGACCTGTAGTTCAACAGGGAGGTTGTTGTCCATCTCTACAACTGCTTTTTGTCAAACAGAAGTGACTGCGAAATTGCTCTTGGCCAATGGATTTGCCTATCTTTATTTATTCTTACCCAAATTTTGTGTTCTATATCCAGAAAATATTCCGTCTGACTCAACCAACAGACCTGTGCACATAAATAGATCTTCTGGAATATAATCAAAATGATAATTTCCCCCTCTGGGCTAGACTAGCCCTGGTTGTGGATTGCAATTCCAGTCTCTCTGCCAGTCTACTGTGCTATTGCATTTTGTCAATCCACATTAATTTTCAGGCAATGCAAAGGGCTGGGTGTTTTTTCCCTTAGCAGCTGAAATCCTCCTGCTCTCTAGAGCAAACACGACTGTTGAAAGTCACATCAAATTTGCAGTTCCCATGGTAGCCTTTATCACTGTTGTGCAAACACTGCCTGGTTAGATACCTGCCTGGGGAAGAGCATGGGCGCCTGCACATCACCTGGGCACTGGGGATCAGAACTGAGCAGCTGGCTGGCCTGCCAGCCAGACCTGGTGGGCCTCAGAGCGGCTGTCCTCTTCCCCAGGACTGCTTTCTCCCTAAACAGCGCTGTCAATAGGAGGAGGTTTGGATCAGTGAACAAAAGACCTGCGCGGGAGGACATGGGCTACTGTAAGTGCTTCCTGGAGGCTAAACACTTTAGGTGCTCATAAGTGTGCTCATTTATGACAAGTCACCTCCTGTGCTGGGTCCCCTCTGGTGCATGATGTGCATAATTATACACCCGCTGCAGAGGGCTTGTCAGCAAGAGGATTTTGACAGCCAGCTGGGGAGGACTCTATTTCCATTGTCCAGAGAGAGCTGATGAGAGGGACATCTTGGTCTCTGGAATGGTCTCTGTCAACACAGATATAGCCAGCTTTGATCATGCATGTGTCATTTCTTTGCTTAGTGAGTGATAGGTCCTTTTATTTGATAAATGCCAACGCTTCCGTCACAAGGGGCAGGGAGGTTGAGCTAAAACTCAGATGTGGCCTTTCCTCATTTTCCTGGCCACATTGCTGAAGTGTCCTGTGGAAATGGTGGGGACTGTCATTTATAGTTGTGATGCTCAGAGATAATTTTGCAGGAAGTATATTGAGCTTCTTGGTATCAGTCTGTTGTTTAGAGTTGACACAGACACAATTCTTCAAAAAGAATGTGAGGCTGGAGCTCTCATTTCTATGCCATAGCTGTAAGCTAACATAGCAGTTTCCAGGTCCCTATGGTTAAAGAACCCAGGCAGCATGTGCTTCATAAAGCACTCTCTCTCTCTGTCTTTGTCTCTCTCTGTCTCTGTCTGTCTCTCTTTGTCTCTCTCTGTGTCTCTCTCCCATTCCTTTTAGTCTGTACTCCTTCTGCTTCTCTTCTACGTGCCAGATGTAGCCTCAGCTTCCCTTACTAATTCCTAATTTTTCCACTTAGTACCATGAGCTCTTAATAATGACTACTTTCCTACACTACCATAGAGATAGAAGATTAGGGCTGGGCCAAATCAGACAAATCACTGAGCAGAATGTGTCAAGAAAAAAAAAATCATTAAAAAAAAATCCAGAGCCCATGCATAGAACTCAGGCCCCAAACACCGCAGTTCTCTTATTTGCATCATTTGAATCTGTTTGTGCTCAGTACTAATCAGAAAAGTGCTATTTTCAATACTTTATTTATACATGATGGGAAACCAAGTGAATCTTTTCATAGAGCAGTTGAAATCTGGTTAGCTGAGTTCATTTTTGTTGTTATTTATGCAATTACTGATACAAGGTCTCACTGTGCAGCTTAGACTTATAGGGAGGCACCTGTTTTTAGCCTCCCCAGCACTAAGATTACAGGCGTGCGCCACTGCACCCAGACTTGATTGCAGGTGCAACACACCCCAGGGGCAGGGGCAGGGCAGCATGAGGGACTGGGGATCGAACCCTGGTCTCTGCACTTGCCAAAGTAGGCGCTTAGTCCCCTGGGCTAGCTGAGCTCTTGACAGGACAAGTGTTCCAATGTCTCATTTACATAAAGGGGAAGGCAATCTAGGAATTTTGGACACAAAAGACCCCATCTCTGATTCGCACAGCTGCTGAGTCTGCTCACTGACCGACTTGCACTGTCTTCCACCATCAACAAATGAATGCCTTGGCTGGCTTTTCTGCGTGCCCTGCCAGTGCTCTGTCGAGGAACAGAGGACCTGGAAAGAATCCCCACAGGACTGTCCCTCCAATCACAGCCACCTCACTCTCTGCTCCATTCTCTCCCAGCCCTGCCCGACCCACAGTCCTATCCTGGGCACACTTAGATCTGTCAGTGCCAGAGCAGGTCATCCTGCTGCCTGCTGGGTATCAACATAGAAGTATCCATCAGACTTCTTTGATTTTAATTCATTGAACATCAAACTAAATATTGTTCTCTTCTTCCTCCTGCCCATCCCAAGCTCCCTATTCTTACAGTTGCTCATTAGCAGTAAGAATTTCACCTTATTGATAAATTGCTTTCACTTCTTTGAATCTGGAAGACTTGGTTACAAAAAATATATGCACCCCTTGCTATGGTTTGGGTGTGGCTTGAGTGTGCCTCGAAGGTTCATTGTGCTGGAGATTAGTCCCTTGAGTGGCCTTTTGGAGAACTGTGGAACCTTTCAGAGGGTAGAGTCTAAAGGTAGGGACTGTCCCTTAGGTCAGTGGGACAGGGGGTTGTTCCCTGTGACCCCGTGCTGGTTCTCATGAAAACTTCAGGCAATTCTCAAGCTGGTCCTGCCCAGCTCTCTCTGTTTCTCGGCTTGAGCCATGATCTTGTGCTCTGGCCTAGACTCCTGCCGTTGCTATCACCACTGCCAGCCAGGGACAGGCCTCACCACAAGATCTGCATTGCGCCATGGGCCTTTGAGCCTCTGAAATTGTGAGCCAGATAAGCCTCTCTTCTTCACAAGATTCCTATGTCAGGAATTTCATTTCTGTAATGTAAAGCTAATGAGTACATACTTTAACCTAGAAATACTACATTGGGTATTGGGTATTGGGTTTCGTCTTGAAAGCATAGGGCGCAGTCTCTCTCTCTCTCTCTCTCTCTCTCTCTCTCTCTCTCTCTCTGTCTCTCTCTTTCTCTCTCTCCCTCTCTCTCTCCACTATTGGTAGAGATGTATCTACAACTGAGCTATCTCTCTAGCTTTTTCTAAAATCTTGAGACACAGTCTTCCTTAAATTGCCAAGCTGGCTATAACTTGCTGTCTTCCTTCTCAGCCTTTAAAATAGGTAGGATTACATGCATGCATGCATGAACCCTTCCTCCCAGCTCTGCGACATATTTTGAAGGAAAAAAAAATCAGCTTTCAAATTAATATAAATGAAGATATCTTATCATCTTATTGTAAAGGCAAAAATAACCAACAACTCCACACATGCCAATGTGTTGATGTGCTTGAAAGGAAGGATCCCCGGTGGACTGCGTGTTTTTCTCGGGTGGCGCCGTGGTGAGGAGTGAACACATTAACTTAGTAATATTTGCAAAACTGTCTAATTGCTCATCTTCCCATACTTCTTGCCACGCGCTCAAGTAAGAAGGCGAGCGTCCTCTCAGGCTCCTCCTTCCCGCTTCCTTTGTCCGTGACTCACTGTCTTTCTGCTGTGGCCTCCACCAGCCTGGAGAGCAACGAGGGCAGGAGCGCTGCATGTGTCACCTCTTCTGAATGCTGTCTTGCGTGTATCTTTCAACACTGTTATTGACCTGAAATGAAGATCTTAATGTGTGATTGCTTCATATTTCTGTTACCTGCACATTTTTTGGCTTTTTTTTTTTTCTAAGTTGGAAGGATATCAATGTTCTCATCAAAACCCTACTCCCTCCCCTGTGGCTTTTGGGAATGAGGCCTCAGAGGACAAAGTAACATCATGTGCTCACCCACCCCAGGGTTAGTCGCTCAATCCTCCCCACATATGTTTTCTCTCAACTCTGCACCTTGTTTCAGTATCAGTAGAGCAGGTGAGGAACAAGGGGCATGAGTGCTGTGGGCGTGTGGTGCCAAGAAGAGCCAAGCACGCTGGTGTCAAGTGTAATGATGAAGTTGCCCAGAGTTCCAGGGTGTCTCCCGAATGCCAAGACTATAAAAATGAGAAACAATGACATTTGGACATTCTAAAACCTAGCTGTGGGCCAGTGAGATAGCTCAGCAGACTAGAGCGCCTGCTCCAGCAAGCTTAGGCAAGCACAGGAACCGAGGTTCAAATCTAGGCACTGCACTCCTTGCCAGCTCCACCCCTAGAGCAGACTGAGCCAGCCCCCCCCCCCCACGCAAAAAAAATCTAGTCTTATCGTAATTTTATGTCTGTGTTAGCAACTGGGCAGGAACCCAACCTAGGGAACATTGTGGCACACTCGTGAGAAGCTTTCGCCACACCCATGGCCTCCTTATATCCACAGCGCCGAGCAAACATGGCTATGACCTTTACCCGAATCCCAAGCTGCTGAGTCATGACTTCTGTGACCCGTTTCTACGGACTGCCCTGGACCTGTGCTGATGTCTGTGTTTCCCAAGTGGGGAGTGTCAGGTGTTCTGTCAGCCTCAACGGAGGAGTGGCTGCACTAACCTTCCTGCCAGCCTGTGTGCTCTTCTCCACATGCATCCCAGCAAGTTCTGAGGAAAAGATCTGCTGCTGGCCAGCCTGACAGCGTGTTGGATCACACAGCAACCTGGATATCGAGGCACCGAGCCACTGACATGCAAAGAAAGAAAAACGCTGGACTCTTAAAGCAGATTAAGTCATTAGGCACTGCCATATCCCTAGGACATCTCAGGATGAGGGTTGGGCCTTAGAAGAGCAGGTTGAGGCGCAAATCATGGCTTCTAAATGTTTCCATGTGCCACTCTTGCCATTTTCCCAGTAGTGGAAGGGAGATAATGGCTTATCCACAAACATCGCTTCTAAGAGAGATAATCTGCCATTCTGCTCAGGAATAGAAACTCTAAATATAGTGAAGAATGAGTAGTTAAATATAATTGACATGAAGCATAGTGTGGATCCTAAGGAATGCTATCCTTTGTGTTGTTGGCTATGCATTATTGCCATATGTTAGCAGATTCTTGACTTAACAAAGCAGATAAAATTTGATGCAGTAGCAAATTTCACCTCCGTCTTTTCCTGTCTTTTGCATTTTGTAAGAGTTGATGTTAAGTTAGTAACTTTTTGTGTGGTACTGGAGACATGCTTCCCCACTGAACTACATCCCCAAACCCTCACTGTTTCATTTTTCACTTTGAAACAAAGTCTTGCCGAGTTGCTAAGTTGCCCAGGTTAGGCTTGAACATGAGATCCTCCTGCCTTGGCCTCCCATACTACTGGAATTACAGGTGTGTACCATCTTGCCCTCCTTTAGTAATTATTAGAGAACTAAATTTTCATATATTGGTTTTAATTCTGAACATGGCCTCTTGGCTTCGATCACTGAGATATTCCTGCTGCAGTCAAACCTTTGGAAAGATATTCTTACGTACCTTGGCCACTTATTGAGCCCCCCTTCCCTATCACCTTCTCCAAATAAGCAGGAGATGCACCCCAGCCGTAAAATATCCTTTGAGTGAGCATAATCTCCTCACCATCAGAAGTTAGTGGGAGCTTTGCCCAGGGAGAGGAATTAGAAACCAGCTCATAAAAATAAATGAAACCGTTTCCATAGTAACAGGAATCCTTCTCTCCTAGTTTTTATCCTGTGTTCCCCCACAGATCCCTTAGGCAGTATAACAATAAAGTCGAAGAAAACATTTTATTATCTTAATGGATTCTTAATTTAAAGCCAAAAGCCTTTAAATTGTCTTTCCAAGGATACGGCCGGCCATAACTCGTGGGATCCGACACCTGCGCTGAGCCACGGAAATACCAGCGGCTCCCAGCCTCCCCGCCATGGGAGGAGCAGTCCGAGGACTCCGTCGCTGCGCACGCGTTCTGCACGCAGCCCTTCCTCGGTGGGTGATGCACCTGTCGTGTTTAATATTTCACCAGCGGGGAGGCCTGCATCTGTGTTCTCCTGCTGAGGGGAATTTCTCCCTGAGGACGTCTGCGTGTGACGAGCACGACAGAGCGCCCCCGATGCAGCCCTCAATTGCCTTCTGTAGCAGCCGCGAGGCATCCTCCCCACCCGGCTGTCTCGACCTTTGTTTCTGCAGCTGCCCCTGGGCCTGGCTGTCACGTGACAGGAAGGAGGCCTATGGAGGCCCAGCGGAAGCTGCTGAGCGGGCCTGTGGAGGCAGAGGGCCCAGAGGACAAAGTCTTGAGCAGAAATGTCCTCAGTGGGGTGTAGGGCTGGAACTGTCCACGTGTGCAACTGTGCAAACAGCACGAACGGGATGATTTCAAGGCTGCCACAGCACAGAAGGGGACAGGGCCATGTACATAGCCTTCAGTTTCTGAGAAACCATGGGAAGAAAGACTTGGCCCTTTTCCTTAATTCCTTACAAGGGGGGACCTTTTCTTGGAAAGATTAGTGTCTGTCTGTTTTCTTAAGATAACTATGAACTGTTTCCTCTTTTAATACTCAAACATATCTCAGAGGTGAGAGTAACACGAGCTCAAGACATCTAGTTGTAGACCACAGCGGTTCCTCTTGCCTTCCACTCCTCCCATGACTGTACTTGTGGATTCTAGCTTTGGGTGCCTTTCCATGCTCTAGCAGCTTCCAGGTGTTGACTCTATCAAGCTAAAGACAAGTGTGGGTGTGGCTGGTGTGGTAGCTCCGTGGCAGAGTGCTTGGCTCCCTGCTCAAGGCACCGGGTTCATTGCCTAGCACTGTGCCTGTCAGTCAATCCATGAAAGATAACTAAAGGCACACAGATAAGTTTCTTGAGGTGCAAACTGGGCTCCAGAATGGTAAGTGTAATAAATCAGAAGTGCAAGCTTGAGTACCATGTGGTTTTGCTTATAGGAGAAACCCAAAGTTTAGGGAATGAAATAAAAGAAAATAGAGCACAGAGAGCTTGAACTGTTCCAAAACAGAAAGTGACCAAGAGATGGAGGAGGACAGGGAGGGAAAAGGAGGGAACCAATACAGGAGTAAGATAGGCCGTGTCCATGTACCCCGACCCCGCGAAGAATGGAGTCATGCCGTGTTGAGGGCACCTACTGGAACCAGGCAGCGAAGGTGTTACTTCTTCCTTCTGTGATAATATTTAAGTTACGTAATCATAACACAGTAATTAGTTTTAATGCTAGATGTGATGTTCTTGAGGACAGAAGGGGAATATTTCTTGTCTTTCTGTTGTCGAGGGCAATTTATAGCAATTTAGTAAAATGTGTAGCTTCCGTAGATGTAACAATAGCAAATGGAGAGAATTTGTTCTAATACGAGTTTATTTGTAGGGAGGTTGAGTAAATTATGTAAAGAAAAAAGGAATTTTGGAGCTTGCAATTTTTTCTCTGATTTTATCACAGGATATTTGAAAGGGAAATAGATAAATATATAAATAAAAAGGAAAAGAAAAAAAAAAAAAGATAAGGAATCTCGTATTTTCCAGAGTACTCTTGACTAACTTTTTGAGGTACAGCTGTCTTGAGCCCTCGCTCCTATTCCTACATAGGCAACGTGTATGTGTGCGTGTGTGTGTGTGTGTGTGTGTGTGTGTGCATTCACAGGGCTTTGCGACACAGTGTCATGTTGGGGTCACTGCCTTTGGGGGCTGCACTGTCACTGTGAACACACTGGCAAACACATGCAGCCTCCTGTTTACTCAGATGGAAGGTGACAGTTTGAAATCAAGAAGAATTTCTGTTAGCACCCCAGAGGATAGGGGAGACATTTGGAGAAACAGTAGATATTGCTTTTTTGTTACTTTATTTCAACTACAGTATATTCTTTCCAAGAACATTCTGCTTTTGCTGGAGTTCTCTGTGACTAGAATTGAGGGGGTATAGTCAGGAATCTGGATGTGGGGTCAGAATATTGGTCCATATATTCTCAGTACATCCCTTAAATGTCACCTGACAGAAGGGCCAGTTCTTTGGTTACTCTCCTCACCATGCAGGTATTAATTATTACCATGTAACATCAACATCATTTGAGATTCAAATGAAGTTAGAAACATACTTTATAATGTCTAGAATATAATAGCTGATTCAGAAGGAAATCAGTATGATCTGCATAGTTCCTATGGAAAGCAGGATTTGAGATATGAAGATGGATTTGAGATTGAGTTTAAGTTACTCTGATTATAAGGCAAATCATTGGCTATGGCTTGGGTTCAAATGTCCCCCAGTGCCCTATGTGGTCATTGGTGGGTTTTCTCAAAAGTGGGTGAATTTAGATTGTGTGCTTCTAGGTTTAAGGGTGTGTGATTACTAACTCAGCCCACTGGCTACTTCGGCACCAGTCCACCCCAGTAGCCAGGATACAATATCAGAGTCTCCTCCTCCTCCTCCCTTAGCCCTTTTGCTGCCTCGTGGGCACCACGGCTGGTGCTCTTCTGCGGTGCTCCTCTGCTGTGTGCCAGCCTCCCTTGGAGCCAGCCAGCTATGGACTGCAGCTTCTGGGAGCTAACGAAACCTTTGCCCTTTAACTTTGGGTGTCTGGTATTTCGCTTCAGCAATGAGAAAAGTAAGGCAGAATTTGGTAAATGCTTCTTGTGTAAAAAAATGTACGTGAGCCTCTGAGGAGCAGGGGGTGAATGTTCTGGTGTGGGTGTAGCTGTCCTCCAAAGCCGATACAGGCACAGGGCGTGCTTTTGTCATAGGCAGCTGGATCTAAAGTGTGTGATGCTGGGATTAAGGGTGTGTGTTTACTAGCTCAGCTCCCTGACTGTTGTTACTGCTCTACCCCCAGCAGCCTAGCTACAATACAATTTTCCACTCCTAACTTTGGGTGTTGGATATTTTGTTTCAGCAATGAGGAAAGTAGCTAAGACATCACTTTACCCATTAAGTAGTTCCTTGAGCTATAGCTTCTCCATCAACCACCTGAAATCGTTGTGCAAATTTTACATGATGAGCATGATGATGATAGCTTCCTTATTAGTAACTTAGAAGAAGAAGAAAGCATCAATTCTATAATATTTCTCTGAAGATGTAGCATTTTATTGTGCTCAAATTCATCAAACTGATACTATCTTTCAGTTCTTTTCAGCATTGGCTGTAGTTAGAATCTATGGGAGAGTAAGCCAAAAACCAAAAGCAAGCCAAAACAAAACAAAAGTGCATGCGGATCGTGTTGAATGGGAATCACTGAAGGCTGGAAAACATATTTTTAAAAGATCCCTAGGCCGGGCCTGGTGGCGCACGCCTGTTATCCCAGCACTTGGAAGGCTGAGGCAGGAGGATCAGTGTAAGTTTGAGATCAGTCTGGGCTACAAAAGTGAGCTCAAGGCCAGCCTGAACTGCATAACGAGACCCTGTCTCAAAATGACAAAAAAAAAAAAAAAAAAAAAAAAAAAAAAAAAAAAAAAAAAAAAAAAAAAAAAAAAAAAAAAATATATATATATATATATATATATATATATATATATATATATATATCCCCATCCCTAGACTGTGGTCATGGGCTACAGTGTTGAGAATTCTGCTGGGTGTCCCTGTCTCCAAAACAAAGCTATTAGTAAGAAGCATTCCTGATGATGTCTATAAATCACCAGGCTCTGGTACCCTGTGTTGGCAGGAAGACAGAAGAAACAAAGTAGACCTATTGGAGGTGGGGAAAGGAGCTTGTCTATGGGAAGTCACTCACTCCCTGGCAAGTTGCACAGTGCTTTAACACGGAGTTCAGAGACAGTGGCATTCTCCTGTGAATCTGAAATGCATAGGATCGTTTTGATCCCGGGTGCTCCTTCCTCCCTGTCTGCATGACTGCAGTCGTCCTCCTGTGTCTCTGTCTCTGCAAACTGTTTTCTTCAGTGCGACAAAAACCTGCATTCATGTCCTTTCCAGCGTAACCAATCACCACAAGCACACCAGCATTACAAAGCACCTGTCTACTAGCTCACATTTCTGCAGCCATGGCGCAGCTGAATTCTCTGTTGAGGGCCTCAGCAGGCTGACCTCATGGTGTGGTAGACTGTGTTCTCACACAGAACTTGGGATCTGTTTCCAAGCATACCCTGGTTGCTGACAGACATTAGTTCCTTCCTGTCGTAGGACTGAGGTTGCTGTTTCCTTGCTGGGTAGCTGCAGTGGACATCCTCAGCCCTTATGGGACTCTCCTATGATGTTTCACCTGGCCATACCAGCAGTGCCAATTGTCTTCACCTGCAGTTTATTTTGCAGTGCAAGTTTCTTTACCAGGAAGAGCTCTGCCCCTTGTAAGGGCTCAGCTGGTTTGGCCAGGTTCTTTCAGGACAATTTCCCTTAATTAAAAATCAGCTGACTTGGTACCTCAATGTCCACCTGTGAAATCTGAGCAAGGAGATTCATACACAACAGGCTGGGAACTTAGGGGACCATCCTGGAACTCTGCCTACCATAAAGTCCAAATATATGCATGAAACTTTCCAGTGGGGAGTCACCTTACCTCCTGAAGAGAGCCCACGTTCCTTAGCATGCATCTAACAACCTCCATCACCTGGCCAATCTACAGACTTGATTCTAGTTATTCTGTGTCCTGTGACTTCCTCAGCTACATTATGTCTGTGACAATATTTTCATACTTTTAGAACTTTGCTTCTATTTTGGTTCTGACTTCTGAGGTTTAATGTTCTTCTGAGCTTTTTTAGTTCGTGTTCTAATGTGCTTAGAATATTTTTTTCTTTTGTGCTCACATGACCCAGCAGAGGCTTTATTTCCTCTAGAACTTTCCCCCTGCATTCACTCAATCATACAACAAGTATTTATGAGCAGCTACTCTGTGCCAGACACTGGAGACACAGCAGTGACTGTATGGGTCCTTTTATCTCCATTATTTGCTGACTGGGTAAGTGAAAGACAACAGAAGACAGATCTTGGTAAAAAGAATAACAAGCACAAAGGCTCCAGTTCAGTAGCCCTTCAGTGTTCAGTCAGTATCTGCCATACCTATTGTGAGCACTCAGATCTTTCAGGGAAGAACTCAAGTCATTGGAAACTGAGGAGGAAGAAACATAGAAATCCAGGTCCAACTTTTTGATGGCAACACTGGCAAAACAACATCAGTTACCAACAAAGTAGACTCATCCTTGTCAGAAACCTGTGTCCCCTGGGGTCCCTAGACCTAAGATAGGGAAACTGAAGCTAGAAGTCTGGCCACAGAGATAGGCTGGGGACACTGAGGGTTGGGATGTTAGAGGTGGGAGATAGCCTGGGTTCTCCTGGCTATAGCCACCGGATTCACCTGTCATCCTTAACACCCTGTCTGCATGATAAGCCTTTGTATCACCATGTAGCTCATCACTTTGGAAGCAGTGGCCTGCTGGCGTTTTAGAAGTGAGAATTCATAAAGGTCTTCATTGGTCCCTGGTATTCACAGAGTGATCATCAAACAGAGGTGCCTGGGCAGGGACAGTGGAGTTAGAGAGGGAACAGAGCCACTTCTAGTCCTTTGCGCTTTTCAGATGGTAAAGAAGAGGGATCTTCTCAAGATAGCTTGTGAGAATAGCATTTGCTCTGGAGGCCCACATGTGTTTTGTAATTTTGTAGACTGATTGGAAGGAAAATCACAAAGTCGTCATGGTACAGCTCTAAGACACTCTCAAGCACACATCACTCTCAATCTCTTCCTCTCCTTCCTTCTCTTTCTGGGCCTGCCTCTAGGCATCCACTTATGTTTCTCTGAAGCTTTCTCTGCTTCCTCATGATCTCTACCACCTCAGAATTTTGGGTCGCATGTGCCTTTGGCTTGCCAGACATCAACTCTGCTTCATGATCATTATCCTGTTCTTTTTTAAAGCTTTAGTTCACGCCACCAATGGATATGGCCTGTCTCTATGACTTCATTCAAATTTAGGATACAGAGAACTTAGTTGTCTTGGTTCATCTTTTTTAACAATCTTTTTTTTTTTTTTTTTTTTTTTGCGGAATCGGGGATTGAACTCAGGACCCTGCACTTGCCATGCAAGCTCTTATTCTACAGAACCATCTTCCTGGCCCCATCATCTTCTTTAGTACTCACAAGCCAAAAGATTGGCTCGGCTCCAGTGCCCATCTTTAGCTTAATTACCTTACCTGAATGAAAACAGGAGAAAGGAAGAACAGAAAGGGGATTGTGTGGTTTTAAACATGGTTATCTGAGTATCAGGCTCTAAAAGTGGTGAAGATTTCTTCAGAAGATCAAGCAGGTAACTAGACAGCAGTTGACATCTCTAATTTGGGGAGTGCGATGTGTCCTTGATAAGAAGTGAAAGCTAACTGGGGAGCTTAAATATTAACAAGCATTCAATACCTATGGTCAAGGGTAGCTGGCAAGAGGACGACAGAACCAATATTCAGAGACTGGGTTAGAAAAGCAGCAGACAGTGAGCAACAAGGGAAGGAGTCTGGAGAGCACTCTAGTGGAGTCCTAGTGGCATCAGATCTATTCCTTTCCAGAGGTCAGCCCCTGTCATCCCTACTGTGCTGGGTGGTAGAGAGAACAGGGCAAGTCTACAAGTCCATGTGCACACAGACATGTGTTGGACTAATCCATGGCAAGAAATGAAGGGGTGCTTAGCATTCATGCCAGGGACAGTTAGTATATTCCAGTGCTCTAGCCCTTGCTCGTTATCCTGGGTGTCCACTGTCATGGACAGCAGGAGTATGGCCACCCTCCCCCATGCAGTTAGAACCCCTTCCAGTTTTTATTTTTTTCATAGCACTTCTAACTTTCAGACAAAATACCTATTTCACTTACCTATGTATTTGCCATTTTGTGCCTGGATTCTAAGTTCCCAGAATCCATGCTTTATGAGAGCAGAAATGTTCTCAGTCTATTCAGTGTGGAATTTGCAACATTTAGAGAATATATTGACCAGTGATTGACTTCTTGCTGAATAAATGAATCAACTCAATCATTTATCTTAGTTACTTGCACTGGACACCTTTCTAAATCAAAACAGAGTACTTCCTAGATTCATGGGTATGGTATGGATAGACTCCTACAGTGAAGGACTTTCTTCTCTTATGGGATGTAAATAAGTTTACCAGTATTGTAGTCAGTAGAAGCTACAGGATGCTGTGATAACAAGTAGTACCTAGAGCCTCAGCAACTTAACTCCATACAGCATATGCAATGTAGGGCTGCAGGTCAACTGTATAGGGACTCCACAACCTCAGGAAGCTAGGCTGACAAACTCTCCACCATCCTCTGATGTCATCATCTCAACCTGATACTTCCAACTTCACTGCTGCAAGAGAAGCAACCAGGACAACTCCCAACTCCCCACACATTTGCTCAGAAGTGTATCGTTGTCCAACCTGGCCACATGAAAGGCTGAGAAGGCTGCCCTGGAGAAGAGGCCCAGCTGAGTAAACACAGCACAGTCATCCCTGTCATAGACAGAGATCAATGCTCTGCTAATATGGGGCTCATGCTAATATATAACAAAAAAACTCTTGGAGAATATAACACTGACTTTTTAGGTTAAGTTGTTTGGTTTAACAAGGTTTGAAATATAGTCAGAAATAACTAGTGATAATTACATGACACTTATCATGTGTATGAGTAACACTAAAAGCAATTTTTTTAGTCAACTGAAGGAAAAAATAGAAGTAGGATGTCATCAAGTGGTCACTGGTCTACACAAGTGACTCACGAAAGACCAGCAGGTCAGGGAGTTTATATCACTTCTCTGCTTGTTCTGCTTGAGAGGCAACTTGCTTTTCCTCCTGTGAGTGTGAAGTCAGTCTAATGGAATCCATCTGTCTGAGCAGACAGGTCCAGGAGGACCTGACCTCTGGGGCCCACTTTGCAGGAGAAGCCAGAGCTTGCTATGTGCTGAAGACCACAGATGAAGTGCTTCTCTTAGCGTGAAGGAAACTCCATCCTCTCGGTTCAGTCACTGACTGAGTGCTTCAGGAGGAAGCACACAGTGTCACAGGTTCAATTCCCATAAACTCACCTGCCCCTCTGGGGAAATGCCTGCAGATGTGATTGCATGAGCACACAGTACAAGGAAGAAGTAGACACGTGGGCCTCTTCAGCTCTTGGAAGCTTAATTTCTGGGTAAACCTGTTCACAAGTTTGTTTATGCGAGTGAAAGAAATAGGTTGCTAAGCACTGTAAGAATGACATTATTTTTCATTATAAATGTATGTTCACTGTAAAAAAAAAAAAAAAGAAAATATGGAAAACACAAAGAGTGAAACTTGACAATCAGAATTTAAAAATATATTGCTTGTCATTTGTTTTTGTGCAAAGAGAATTAGGTGCTAGGGATGAGTAATGAGTGAAATAGAATTTCTGACCCTGTGGATACTACTCAGAGATAATTGCTGTTAAATGTGTAAATGTCAAGCTGGAAGCCTTCCACTCATTTTTCATTTGAATACACACCCACACCCACAGCCACACCACACATACAGATTTAAAGGGATCCAGCCACAGCTTACAGCCAGTTAGAGTGTAACTTCTTCCAGATCAAAACCACTCCCCAGCAGACCCTCCACATCAGACAAAGACTCCGACTGAATGTGAGCAAATCCTTACATCTGTGGCCTGACCTTCCCTGAATGAATTCAGCTAGGACCTCTTGGAGGCAGGGTAGCCTTCCAGAAAGCAACCAAGGAAGTGTGTATCTTCACAGGCCATCACAAGATTTCATGTTAAACCAAATTCTTAGTTCATGGTAAGTTTGGCATTAACTAGATCTAAATTTCAGCCAAGAGAAACAAGTTTCACAGAGAACAGATTTCAGAAGCAACCAAAGAGCAGGGAGAATATCTTGGATAAAAGTTGATAACTTTGGGGTGGTAACGACTCTTTCTTCATTCTGTGAATTCTGCACAGTGCTTTCTGTTACGCTCCTACGTGGCCGTTGTTACTAGACATTCTTAATTTTGTATCACACCAACTGCAGCAGTGTTCAGATACATACTAGATACAATGATACATCCAGATGGATCGACTTTCATTTTCTTTATGCTGCTTATTTTCAGAGTAATACTAAAAGATACACCCTAAAGTTAAAATGAGAAGCTAAGAGATATGTGCCAGCTGCATCTCCATATTTTATTTATATTTTAGCTTTTGCTAGGTGTTAAATTGAGAACATCCATTGAAATCATACAATGGAGAGTAAGAAATTAGAGTGACTCAGAGAAACTAAATACCAGGTTGGCCGGCAAAGACATCTAAATGCCAAGTTCCAAGCCAGCAATGGTGGTTCATCCTCTAAGTTTCCTATCTAGATTTTTTTTAACAGTTTCAGAGCCTAAATTGATTTCTTTCCATAAAAAGCTTAATTCTACCTCAATCTTTAGCTATCAAGGACATTTTCATGGTTCAGAAGTCATTACTTTGTGATTATAAGTTAAATGGCAAGGATGATGAGAACGAATCAGTGTCCTTGAAGGTTGTGGAGGGTGGGCGCATGCTACTGAATCTGGTCACAAGGGTGTGCGTGCTCCTGGGGTCTCACGAGCAGGCTCTGTGCCTTCTGAGTCTGTATTTTTCTACATGAAAGACTGCCTTTTTCCACCAAGGGAGGGAAGGACACATTCCTGCCTGTAACTATGACTGAGCAGGTTGTCATCAGATCCTCAGGCTCACCTGCTGTCACCTGTTGAGGAGTTGGCTGCCCGCCTTGTGCAAGCTGAAGTACCAACCACCACGGGGCGCAGCAACTTATGTGCATGTGGCTGTCTACTGCTCACATTTGCCCAAGCTGCAAAAATAGAAAGTCGCAACACCAAAACTTAGCTTTGCTTTTGGATAGAGGGCTCACCTCACTTCACGCCTGATTAATTACCCAATTTACATCTGGCAATCACTGGTGAATTATAAGCAGCAGGCAGCAAATGATGCTGTAACTTCTGCTCAAGAGTCATTTTTAGAAAGCCATGTTCAAAATAGAACTGGTTTATGAAACAATATAATTACATAATCTGCAAAGTAAAATATGCCCTGGTTTCCTCTGCTCTGTTCTATTCCTTTGAATTTAGCCACGAGAAGTCCCCTCTTGGAGGATGACTGCTACTGCTTCCTTCTAAGGGGATTCTAGTGTTGCCATTTGATGTGATGTGCCTCTATAGGGGTAGTTATGTCATATGCAAAACCAAAATGACCTTAGTGTATGCTTGATCTGGTCGGTGTTTAAATTTTTTTTTTTAATGATACAGAAACTGAGGGAAATGTCATGCAAAGAAGGAAGCCTCTTTACATGAATAAATTGTCCTTGAAGCAGATGCATTTATCAGGGGCCATGGACCACTAACCCTTTATGCTAATCAGACCTTGAAACCCACTACCAACATAGCAATAGCGATAAGGCCAAATGCCTTTGCACACTACCTAACCAGCCAAAACACATCAATCTTACAACAGGAAAGATTCCTACAGATTAAATCAAAGTAGGATTTTGATAAACTTATTGAAATTTAGTATTTAACCTAAGCATGAAATAAAATATAACAGCTAAGAAAATTCCTTCTCTGCACATACTCTGAAAAATAGCATCTTTAAAAGATACTCAAATGTAAATTGTGAAGAAACACGTTGCTTGCGATGACCCAGCAGCATTCTGGCCTGTAATGATTTAGGGATGTGAAATATTTTATGAACCTGAGTTGTCATTATTATCTAAGTGTCTATTTTTAGCTCAGCTGGAATGCAGCATCAGTAGCTGCCAGTGAAGGAAGAATATTTACTATTTGTCATGCGCTCCACTCCTTAGAATATCTTTCTAATGACACATCTACCATCCTGCCTAGGATGCTTTACACTGACACTGGAAGAAATAGAGAACTGCAAAACATGACTGGTACTGTTTAATGTTGTTTTGAGTTAACAAAATCTGTTTCAAGTACCATTCATGACTTAATGAGTTCTTTTCTTGGCCTAAAAATGAGTCCATATCAATATGGTATCTTGGTGGATAACACGGCTTATAGCCAGACAATC